>JAVDPK010016639.1:0-17315 GCA_034780415.1 Cichlasoma orientale
GGATGATGGATGCATGGATGGATGGATGGATGGATGGATGCATGGATTGATGGATGGATGGATGGATGATGGGTGGATGATGGATGGATGGGTGGATGATGGATGGATGAATGGATGCATGGATGGATGGATGGATTGATGGATGTATGGATGGATGGGTGGATGATGGTTGGATGATGGATGGATGGATGGATGGGTGGATGATGGGTGGATGATGGATGGATGGATGGATGGGTGGATGATGGATGGATGGATGGGTGGGTGGATGATGGATGGATGAATGGATGGACCATCCATCGTGTTTTTGTGTATAACACCAACATACTGACAACTCAAGCACCAAATTTTTCTCCAACTTTAAGACCTTGAGGAGACTTTTATGTGAATTTTCCAAGTTGGAAATTATTTCCTTGGATAATTACGACACCACGTGAATGTGCAATGAAATGAGATTCAAAGAGACCTGATTACATCAAAACCTTCCTAAAAGAGATGTGAGGATAATTAAATCATTTCTAAAAGGTATAAAACGTCTTTGTACACAAACACAAGACTTCTAGTGAGAATGAAGAGGCTATTTGGGCTGCACACGTTCCCTGCTGACGCAGCTCTCTTTCCTATGATAAAGTACTACATTGAGCCACTGCATTTCCTGTAAATGAGATTTATTCAGTTTTAGCTGAACATTTAAGATGCATTAAAATAATTTTCTGTTTAAATGTGATTATTTAAAAATATAGCCTCACTTTAAAAATATCACCAATTTAAAACTGTAGTTAAACTGAGGATATCAAGAGTCTGTGCCCTCTTCTAAAGGAAACCTTATGGACTCTGCTGCTTACAGGGGCTCTTCTAACTGAACATAAAGTAGTGAGTCAAGATTACAAGCAGAAATCAAAACTTTTTTTGTGGCAGCAAGTGAGCAAGGAGCCCATCCACAGTACACTGTAACGCTGGCTGAAACTCTTCAACACCTCCACCCCCACCACGGAACGAGAAGGAGAAATTTAGCATTGCTTTGCATGATTTTTGGCTTGTGAAACCCTTTAAACTCGTAGTCAGAGTCCCAGTGAAAATGCCAAAGTGTGAATTTTGATCATGTAGCATTTAAACCTATCCTCTGCTTAGAATAAGAAAAAGCATTGACGTGCTATGATGTCATTCTTGGATTCCTGAAGAGAAAACCTGAACCATGAATCAGGCTTTCAGGGATGAGCAGCAGCTGATATGCTGAGGCTCCTGAACAGCACCTCTCTGCATGCCTTATCTTTCAAGCATCTAACTAGAAGCAGCATTTTATGGAGATACATCTTTGTCAGTGTTGCAAACACTGAAAGCATGAATATTGATGTTTTGGGCATAATCAGATGAAAGGTTTGAATTATTGCAAAAACTGTAACTTATGAGATTACTGCATGATATTTGTATGATTTTGGCCTTTTTCATTGCAGGATCTGTGAACATCCATATGAAGAAACAGTATCACAGCTAACGTACACAAAGGCCAGAGGCTGACGTTCCCTTACATTTTAAAAAAATATTTAAATCCCCCAGAGGATTATTAGGCACAAATAAAAAAAACTAATGGTTATTATTTATTGCCCATTAAATGTATCATGTTGTTTTAACTACATATAAAGTAAGAGAATTGCATCTAAGGCTGCATAGATGCAGGTAAACTTTATTGTATTATTGCAGTTATTGCAGTATAATAGAAATTACAGGCCATCTTCTTAGTCAGTGTCAAATTAAGCCGTAAAGACAAATAAAATGAGCTATTTTTTGAACAGCCCATCTAGTGGTCATTAAAAGAAATGCATCTGAAAGCGTTTCAGCGGCACTCAGCATTCATGTTGATTGCTTCTTTTTTTAACCCCCCTTTGAAAGGCCTGCAGGACCCCTGGGAGGCCTGCAATCAGTAACAACAATCACAACATAAATAGGAGCATCAGACATTGTTATTTTGTACTCAAAACCCTGAAAATAAAGCTGCTTTTTCAGACTGACAGTGTGGATTAGGAGGGGGCCTCCTCCAGCAGCAGCAGCAGCAGCACAACATGGATAAACACATGTTGAAAGGGCTGGCTGGCAGCAGCACAAACACAGGGGAGGAAAGTTCAAGGACACATCAGCCACGCTCTGCATCAGGAACACAGGCAGTGCTGGCAATCCTGCTTTGAATACAGAGCAGAAGAAGAACGTGGACAAACTGTAGCAGCTCATTGGAGCATTGGTCATTGTTATGACAGCAACTGGGGAGCAAACGTCCAAGTCCATGAAAAACTCAGAGGCATATTAGAATTACTGTATATATGATAAATAATGTGTCTCTGCAGGCAAACGTTGATTTTATGGATGACACTTACAGAAACGAATATTTGTTCTTCCAGACTGTCTCTTTGGCCATGTTTGTTTGCATTTTACAAAATAATAATATTATAATAATATTAATAATAATATTAACAATATTATATTCAAACTCATAACGCATTGATATACTGGCGTTTTAACAGTATTTTTTTTTCCATATACAGTCACACACACTCTTTAAGTCTGCCGTGGGTTTACAGGAGTGTTACCGTCATGCTGAGAAAGTCACGAGCTAAGATATTAAACTTTTTATTCCACTTTTTATTCCATTTATTTATTTAAAGTAATAAATAAATAAATGCTGATATCGAGGAAAGTGAAACTCAGTAGGCAGGAAGCAGGATTACTTTGCGTCCTTGAGTAACACTCGACACTGAGACAGAGAAATGTAAATCCTGACTCCCGCTCAGTTACCACACTGCACAGTGCTACACACAAACTATACAACAGACTATTCTTTTAAAAAAAAAAAGAGGAGAAACAGGATTCCGTGCTGGTCTCGCGTGTTAAATGACCTGCTACTGAAAATGAATCGCATCCAGAGCCGCTCTGTAATGGCTTAAAGTGACCGAGGCGCCCTCTCCATCCTCGCACCCAGAACTTCTGCTGTGTCGCATCCTGGATCTTTCCCCACATTATTCACCGTTTTCTCTTCCTCCGGTTCACGAGGGCTGTCTTACCTTTGGAAAACCTCTTCTCGGGTCTTCTTTACTTATTTTACCTCTTTTGCGAAGCTTTATTCTTCAAAAGCTGCTTTGAATGTTTCCTCGTAAACACAGATTCAAAACGATGCGCGGTCGTTGCCAGAGTACAGCGCTTACATGTGGTGCGCTCTTCTACAGTCTAGGCATGCGCATACCGGTCAGATTGACGCGCTGTCATGTAATTAAGGTAAAAAACATGTCGTTAGTATTAATTACATGCTTACCTCTGGAAAAAACAACTTTTGCAGCGGCGGTCGTTCAGGTTGTGACGGAGGCTGTGACTGGAGGGAGCGCGCGAGGACGCGCGCGCTGGCTGTGTTTGTAATGATGCAGCTCTCATAGACCTCTCTGCTGTCATGTTTGCATATTTAATTGGAGATGGAGTCAATTGTGACGTACTGGAGTTTGTCTCTTAAACGTCTTTGTGGACTGACTGAGTAATTAGCGATGATTGCACCATTTTCTAGTTTCTATTGTCCTGTGACGTAAAGGCTGTAGGCTGAGAGAACAGGTGTGACTAAATCCTTTTATGTCTTCAGACAGAAGTCACAGGATGTGGCAATTTCATGTCTAAACGTGTCTCAGATCTAAACGGGGGAAAAGAGGTCAAATCAGAACTCAACAGCAGGCGGCTGCAAGAAGTTCTTAATCCCTCACAACTAAACGTAAAAAACTAGATTGCTTATAATGTGTCCAAGGACCAAAACACTAAAAGCCAAACAACCATCCTCACATAAGCTGCTGTGTGTCTTATAGTTTAATCTGCAGATGCGTTTCTGCAATGCGATGCCTTTGGCTCTTTAGTTTAGGGTGAAGTGACGATGCCGTGGAAAATCCAACTCTGTTGCTGTATTTGGGACATCTTTCTGCAATATTAGTAACTTCTTTGCTTTTCTAGACCAAAAAAATACCCTGAACAAATTATACTGCCAAAAAACTGCAGTTCCTCAATTGGTCACATGAGGCCGGCTCCAGTCCCATAGACTTACATACAGTATCTTAAAATGCACACTAGAGCGTTAAGAAGCACGTTCACACTGTGGTGCTTTTCACATCCATAAATCATCCATCTGGATTCCCATCAGGGTTAGAGTCAGGGTCATGGTAATGGACAGGTGTCTTGAGAAAGGGAGTTGTACCTGGCCAGTGCCTGCTACTAATTGGAGGCACTGAACTGAACCTGTCCACAGTTTGTGCTGCTGGTGCCTTTTGGAGCATTTTTAATGTAACTATAAGTAATATGTGTTCCTCTGTGCTACAGACCACCCAACAATCTTTGTGGTTTGGTTTCCTGCAGGTAAATGAAAATGAGTGAAGATTGGTCTTTGCTGTTGGTTGCAGCCACTTGGGGTCTCTGAGCTAATGTGGGTTCTCATCACCGCTCTGTGTCATGATGTTTGGGCTCTGGTGATTCTGCTGACTTTGATGGGAGTGGGGGTGTACTCACAACAAAAATCACCACACGGCCTGGTTCTGTTTCTGCTTGTTTCTGTAACCCACACAGACATGGGGAGAACATGCTCCACACAGAAAGGATTCAAACCCAGGACCTTCTAGCTGTGAGACAGCAGTGTTAACCACTACACCATCATGCTGCCCATTTTCTTTTTTATTGATTGATTGATTTTTACATTAGGATCACCGTGGCATCCTGCAGGACGTAGGTAGAAATACGAGTACCAATAATGTTCCTGGATCAGACTCAGCGTGTTCTAAACATTAGAGGACTCAGATTGAGATCATTATGGAACTTATGTTGCCCTGCAGCCATGTAAGGTTGAAGAAATAAGAAAGAAATAAAAATGGAGAGAAGAAACTGGAAAGGAGACCAGACAGAAGGAGACAGCAGGTTTAATAAGGAACACTGAAGGAGCTAAACTAAGATGGATGGTCAATATGGATCAGAAGACTGCTGGGGGGATGATAGCTGAGTGTGTGTGTGTGTGTGTGTGTGTGTGTGTGTGTGTGTGTGTGTGTGTGTGTGTGTGTGTGTGTGTGTGTGTGTTGGGGTATTCACAGGAGGGGACCCAAAGTAATAAAGACAGACAGAGAGGAAATCGATGTTCAGGCCAGAGAGACAAACATTTAGAAATGAACTGCAGTCCCCGCTGTAGTGACAGTGAGAGCCAGTCACCCTGAGCTAGCATTCACAGTCCGGTCACACAGCGGCCAGCAGCAGATTAGACAAAACCGAGGAGACTCGTAACACCAGCAAGAGCTGAAAAAGAGAAAAGCCTGACTCTGAGTTTTTGCAGTAAAGTACAATCAAGTATAAAAAAAGTAAAAGTACAAATGTGAAGTTTTTCTTTGGCTGCTTGGAAACATTTCAGCAGCTGTTAGAGTTCAGTTTCAGGGGGCTGTGGATGCTGTTCCAGTATGATGGTCCGGCTGCTCACCGTGCTGCTCCAGCCTGAACTACACTCCATGAAATGTACCTGTGACATTCATTCATTCACTCCCAGAGGCTCAAGTCTGTCAACTACGGGATGCATTCCCATGTTTCAACATGTGCCATGGCTCAGCTCCTAGGCTACAACAAATCTGGTGAAGGAAACAACATGTAACAGCAAACCACGATACCGACCTTTGGAAAACAAGTACAAACATTAAGTGAATCAGAAAAGGGAGGATCAGAGTGTCCAATGCAGGGCTGCCCTTTGATTTCCTACCTTCAAGGACACAGAAAAACACAGCAGCCTGTTCACACATCAGCAGCAAGGCAGGCGGTGTCAAACATGACAAGTTCCTTCCTACACCCATGTGCCTCTAGTGCTATTATCAGGTCAAATATGAGGTTTTTCCAAGAAGATTCATTGTGACCTAAAGCAACCAAAAACACTTAGAGGCCATTGTTTAAGGCATTTTCCTTATTATTCTAATGCAAAACCTACAGAAATAGATCATCATCACTGTAAATGCATGCAAAGAGCATAGTACTAAAGATGATGTAACCATTTTAAACCAGTACGCCCTCTTTTTCTCCTGCAGAGAACAGTCTGCCTGACGACAGGAAAATGATTATTTGGTGAATTTAACAATAGATTTAGATCGATGTCACTCAGGCATGCTTTTATTTTTGCATACTGAGATACTCCTGAGAAAAAGTGTAATGAGCCCAAAGAACAGAGATGTGAGAGCCCCATGGGTGCTGAGGAGGCCTAAGAAATTCCAGCCCAGTTATGGCACTGTTTGATTTTGGATAACGTTCTTACTCCTTTGGGATTTCTGATAACTGGCCGGACAGCAATTATAAAGTTTGCAAGTTCCTTTCAAACTTGATGTTGCTTGGAAGTGAGAATGATGTAATGCTGTCTGCATCACTGAGCTCACAGCTGCACTTTTCATTAGAGCAGCAGGAACAGACTCTTCTGATCAGAGGGAGGAAGTTTCAGGCATTTTATGGGCAGCTGGTCTCACACAGCTCAGGAAAGTTATTTAATATAGCTCGATTAATGTGTTTAATAAGTTGCTGTTAACAAGGAGACTCATCTGACCGCTACGATGAGGATGATGAGGTAGAGTACCCTGTGGAATGGAGCAAATTAACACAACTCACATATTCTCAGTGCACTCAGTGTTGGCTGTAACAGTTTAAAACTGTAAACGTTATCGAGTGGTGGTTAGCATGCTGACTCACAGCATGAAGGCTCTAGATTCAAACCTGCCGCTCTGCGTGGAGTTTGCATGTTCTCCCTCTGCTGGCTCGTCCCTCAGTCCAAAGACGTGCACCTTAGGTTATTGGTGATGCTGCTGTAGGTGTGAATGTGAGACTGTCTCTCTGTGTTAGCCCCATGATGAACTGGAGACCTGTCCACGGTGTACTCTGCCGCTTGCCCCATGACGTCTGGGATAGGCTCCAGCCTCTCTGTGAGCCTGACTTGGATAGGTGGATGTCTCAGGAGTGAGAGCGGAGGTGTTTGTGAGGACCCAGAATGAAGAACACAAGGTACAGAGCAGCTACCACGACACAGACAGGGAAACTCTTACCTGCAGAAACATCAGATCAAAGTCATGAATGTGACACGGTGCCTATGGTGTACTCTTATGATGGTGTTATTGTGCGCTGTGCAATGAAAATAATGTAATAATTTAATATCATTTAATGCTCCACAAAAATATAACATCAAAATGATTGAGTAAGCAAATGTGTTATGCAAGCAGTGAGTCATGCTTTAATAACCGGCCATAATGCATTTCATTTTCAGGTCTGTGATTGTTACATAAGTTCTGGTATCAAGACATGCAAGTACTGTATGTTTCTGAACTAATCAAACTGTGACCCCCACTAATAAAAATCCATCCATCCATTCTCTTCCATTCTCTCCAACTGCTGCACCTGTAAGAAAATACCAAAGCACACAAATAAAGAGGACGGAGCAAAGAACCAACAACAACAACAGCAAACGGCACCTGGAAGAGAAGTATAAAACAGAAAACAAGCATATACTCTTGTTCTGTTGCTTGTGTGTGTGTGTGTGTGCGTGTGTGTGTGCGTGCATGTGTGTGTGCATGTGTGTGTGTTTGTCATGAAACGTACTTGGTAAGGGGGGTGAGAAGTCACAACAGCGACCTCCAGAGCCTGAGATAGCCAGAGATAGACAAAGGGCCCCGGGCACCCGAGAGTTGCCCGACCCTGAGCAGAGCCCCCTGCGTGCGCCGAAGCAGCCAGCCCCATCCAGCCCATCCAGCCCCTTCCCCAACACCTTAGCCAACCCCCCTTCCTGGGTCGGGTGCAGGAAACAGGGGAATGAAAAGTCCTGCTTCTCCCCTCCCCACTCATCTGGAAGTTGAAATGTTGGGTGCATTTATTTATTTTTAATATCTTGATTACATCACCTAGTGGGCATCGGTGGCACTGTACTTAAATGGTTTAGGCCTTACCTGGCAGGTAGAACTTTTTCTCTGAAAATTCTTGGTTCTGAATCATCTGCTGCTTCTCTGGTGTGTGGTGTCCCACGGGGCTCAAAAGGGCCACACTTTGGAGTTAATCAGTCGCTGCTCTCACGTCTGCAGCCGGTTCAAAATGCTGCTGCGTGACTTTTGACAGGAACTCAATAGAGAGAGCACATGACCTCTGTCCTGGCCTCACTGCACTGGCTGCGTGCATATTTTAGGGTCCATTTTAAAATTCTTATGTTTGTTTTCAAATCTTTGCACAATCTTGCCCCACCTTACACCTCTGAGCTTCTTCACCCCCTACATACCCTAATGCTCTCTCAGGTCAGCAGACCAGCTGCTCCTGGCAGTACCGAGATCCAGAAGGAAGCTCAGAGGGGACGTGTCATGGTCCTGGGCTGTTGCCCAGCATTTTTTGTTCTTTAATATTCTGTTTAAAGTATTATGTTGTATTTCTTATGTTAGGCTCCTGGTTTTGATTTGGTTCTGGGTTATTTTTGTGTTGGTATCTTGTATCTGTGTTTAATGTTTACCTTCTGTCCTTGTGTCAGGTTCTTGTGTCTTAGTCCTTGTCTGTGTTTCCACTTCCTGTTTTATTTTGGTATGTCTTGGTCCTTGCGCTTTGGGTTTAGTTTTGCTTCCTGTCTTTTCCTCCCAGCTGTTTCCCATTGTCTCATTACCTAGTGTGTATATATTGTCTGTGTTGTTGTCAGTTTATCAGGTTGTTGTCTGTCTCCTGTGTGGTGGTGTGTTTGTTTATACCATGTCTTGCACATGGTATTTTATGACCAGGATTCTAGCCTTTGTTTGTCCAGGAAGGATTATGCCCTTTTGTTTTTGCTCTCAACAATAAAAGACATTTTACTGCTTACAGAGTCCTGCTTTGGGGTCCTGTTCTGCCTGTGACACTGCCCAACATGACAGGACAGGGCCTTCTCTATCATTGCTCCTAAACTGTGGAATAACCTGCTATTGTATGTTAGAGAGGCCCCTTCACTGTGCACTTCTAAAGTTCATCTTAAAACACATCTTTTTTCTTTGGCTTCCGACCACAGCAACACCCAGTTTTGTGTTTTTTTTGGTATGTTTTAATGTACATTATAGCACTTTGTGTCAGCTGTGGTTGTTTTAAAGTGCTTTTATAATTAAGATGGTATGGTATTAATGAGGGTGACAACTATCATTGACATTAAAAATGTCTTTTTTCCAGAGAGATCTGCTGAGAGGGCTGCAGAAATTGCAACAAAGATTACAGTTCTATAAAGAGTAGCCAAAAAGGACGGGATTGATTATAATGTAGATACAATAATGCAGTCTTTTCTTCTTTTATACATAAGCCCTTCATAAATCCTGTGACCACAGTCTATTTACCGATATAAGCAAAGATAATACATTTTTTAAAAATCGTACACTATGGCATCACCCGGATCTCGCTTGGGCCCCGAGGGGGGCACCCTACTCCTACCCACCGGACCTGGATTCGTCCTTTAGCAACTTCTTTTATGACAGCCAACAGCGAGTTTTCTTAAACTAAAGTTGGCAACAGTGCCGGCCGCCAATCACCAGATTACACACAAATATCCGGGCCAGCATAGATGAAACCACGCCAGGCATTAATGTTCATACCTTCTGAGTAAGATCCATCATCGTTTGCGTACGGCTTCCATTTTTGGAACAATGCTTCCACTTCCTTGTTGAATTTATCTCCAGCAGCTTTGGCTGCTTTCCACACCTGCTGCTGCACTCGCAGCTCGTTCCTGTCTAATATCGTCAGTAGAGTCTGTCTGTGAATCGATGACGGCCTGTTTTAGAGAATTCAATGAAGCCTTTGAACTGATGCCCCAGACCGGAGGCCATATTGCTGCAGACCACACAATGGTGCAGTGGTGTACAGGTGGACGAGAGCGGATGCCGGCCTTTTCTAACTATTTGAAAAGCGCAGGTTGGGTGTTAACCCTCCCGGCGTACGGTCATAACCGTGAATGATCCCTAAGGGAAAATGTCCATTTGCCTGCCCTCTGTAACCAGTGTACAGTTGAGTTTCTGGACTCAGTCACTCATTCACACTGAGTCAAACACTGAGTCCATTTTTGAAATTTTGATCATTCCAAGTTTCAGAAAAGACGATGATGCAGATCTGATCATTTACTAATGATTTGTGATTGACAAGTTGTTAGCCAATGAGTGTGCAGTCAGATCCAAGATGGTGATGACAAAATCACTCAGGCTGTGGCCTTGCCGTGACTACGCCCGTCCTCGCAGCGGTCTGCAGCTTCTGGTTCACAGGGATTACTTCCACACTGACATGATTATTTGAATGTGTGGCCCTGATTATGAGCTTCCACCATTTAACCACAAAATAAGGACAATCATAATCAGACCCCTTTAATAACGTCTTTGTCTAAGCTATCAACTGGCAGAATTATAACAGTTTTAAACACAAGTTGTTGGAGATCACAGGTTAAACTTTATTTCATTTAGCTTTCTCATTCGTTTGCATTCCATTTCCCCTGCTGTGCTGTTTTAGTCAGTAATAAAGACTTTGATTAACACACAGAGAGGCGGCTGGAACCAGGCAAGCTTTATTGGTTTGAAACTTAACAAAACACTGCTGGCAGATAAAATCCTGCAAATAGCACATTTCCAGGAATATTGAAAACAAAAGTCTCGATTGGAACATGTTTTAGTAACACGGACAGTTCTTTTTTGTCTGATTGACTGAAATCATAACTGTAAACTTGCCCCCATCATTTATAATGTAAACATGTCCGGGGTCTGCAGTGAGGATATATATATATATATACACCCAAATCACAGTTTGAATACAGGAAGTAAACTTTTCAAAAGTGGTTCACTGAATCCGAGCGCTACACGTGATGTCCTCAAAAACACTGTTCTGATTTATTTGTATCAAGAAAAAAAGAGGGCAGCTACATAAATATATCTGTGTGTGTGTGTGTGTGTGTGTGTGTGTGTGTGTGTGTGTGTGTGAGCGTGTTACACAGCAAGGATGCTCAGCTTTGGCATTTAAAATAAACATCTCAAAACATAAAGCAGAAGCTCTCATAATCAGCTGCTAAAGAATGTCCTATTTCATTTTCACATAGCAAATATTCATAAAATATGCTATTAACACTGCAATGAATTTGCTACAATGTTTTTCTTTAACAGTATCACAGGCTGTAAGCATAACATTGCTCTCCAATGGGTCTAAAAATGGCTACAAACGATGCCCTACGCTGGGCACGATTGTTAATATGCTACAAAAACAACAGGAGAACCTGGATAGGAGGCAAACTGGAAAACGTGTTTCACAGGAACATATTCATAGGGACTCAGAAGCATTCAGATTGCACCTAATAATGAGAGCAAATGAGGGTCACAGGTGAATAAAATTGATTTTTCAGTGAAGTTTTTCCAGTGCACCTCTGAACGACCCCAGACTTACTCTCTACAAATGCTTTTAGAATGTCTCACAACTTTCTGTTTAACGTAAACACGACGACCTGGAATTCTTCCTAAAAGACGTTAATATCGCGAGGATGTGTTAAACTGAGCCTGATACAGTTAAAGCGGGGAAACCTTCACATTTCCAGTTTGCTCTCCATCGAAGTTCATGTTCCTCAAAGTGCCAGGTCTTTACCTGCATCTAATCTTTATACAAAACACTCTAATATCAGTCCAGGAGGAGTCCGATTCCATTTCAGATCTGTCACTTCAGGTCAGAACGCTGTCACCCAAACACCAAAATTAAACATGGTTACATCATCCAACTGTCAGTCCCACAGAAGTCACACTATGTAAGCTGCCAGCCTGCAAACTGTTGCAGCCCACCTAAACACAGGCTCCTCCTGGGAATGCAGATTTTTCCGTAGTAACCAGAGGTTGCCAGGGCTGGTCTCTAGGCCTGTGTGACCGAGGCCTTAAGGACACACGCTCTCCCCACCTCAGGCCTTCCATACAGAGCAGAGCCACAGTGCCAAATGCAAATCACATCTTTGGATCTTTACTTTAGGAAACTGGGAGTTAATCCAGTCAGCATTCCACACAAACCACCCAAAATAGGTGAGTTCAGCCCTGCTGGCGTTCTGTGAACTGAATAGATTCAAATGGAATCCAGTGTGAGCCTGGCTTTACATGATCTCATATTAGTATTATCTATATATCTAAGACATTAAATTCTTAGTTTCATAGCATCAAAACTCCAAGGCATCCAGTTTGATTGTTCCACGGGCGAGCGGTGCCGAGAGTCTCCGGGGTCCTCGCTCGGTCAAACGGCCTCACGGCTACAGCTTCAGTTTCAGTCCTCAAAGGGTTAAACATTCATTCCCAATGCTGCCACCTTCAAATACAAACACCTTCGAAAACTCAGTCGCTAAAACATCTTAAACGTGTGAGAGAAAGTCTTCATAACACTTATTTCAGCAAGATCGAGGAAGAGGGCGAAGAAGAGTACCTGTACGCTGGAAGTATGAATCTCTATTAATACACACTTTACCTCTGGCTCTATTTGTAGTCATGGTACAAGGGCAAACGCTGTAAGCAGTATTACTTCGTTCTGTATCACACTGAATGAACGGGGTTGGGAAGTAATGGCAGACGTGTTTTTGTTCATCTTGAATATGAAAGTATAATTGTTTATTAGACACCTGGATGCTCCACGTGAGCCGACAATGATGGAACATGAAATAGTAGTTTTTTTAATAAATACTAATAAAAAATAGTATTTGAATTTTTTGAAGGACAGATTTTTACAGGATGCTGCTGTCATATTGTTTCTTCAGTGTTTTATGGCTCTGACTGCAGGTTAGAATCACCCAGGTTGGATTATTGCATCATCATATATGGTATTATAATATGTGTTTTTTAATCAAGATCATAAAACTTTGATAAACATGAACAAAAATTAATTTAGGTGTTTTTATGTTGTCTCACAGTAAAATAAGTACCTCCTATAACCGCCGTTATGGACAAATAAGTTAAAAAATAATTAAATATATTAATATTGTAACATTTATAACACTTTATTTCAAAAGCAATCATGAGAATGCGCCAACCTTCCCAACCACGTCCAGAACACTCTGAAAGCATGAATTACTTGGATAATCCATTGATATGATTCATAATTGGACACTTGTGTTGTTTTTGTAAAGGGGCAGCACGTGGAAATGATTCCGCTTCCTGTTTCCTGTTTGTACCGCGGCCGCCATCATCAGTGTACCCGTCAGAAACCCCACAAACGTCTCGTTGCCACTAATCATCGTCTCCCTCGCTCCTTCCCTCCCGTGTTCCCTCCCGGCGTGTTCAAAGTTTTGTTGCGTGTCTGTCTTCATCTCGGGCTCAGCATCAGCAGTGAGTCATCCTCCGCCCACCTGCTTCTCCTCCCCTCCTCCCTCTTTTCTTTCCTCTTCTCTCCCTCTTTTTGATCTCCTTCACCTCCTCCCTACTGCTACTTTGCTGCAGCCCTCCTCCACACACGCTTTGCGGGTACATTTGTGTTCATGTGTGTTTTTGTCGTGTGGTGTATAAGCACTATATCAGAACCAATCTAACCCCCCACCCCCACCCCAGATGTGTTTTCCCTCCTGATCCCTGCACATGTAGCCTAGCATGGCGAGGCGCTCATTCGCATGTGTGTGTGATAGCGTGGAGGAGGCACAGCCGAGGGTGGTGCTGCCATAGGCAGGGACTGGGGTGCAGGCCCACTCGGGTGAGGGTGCGGCTGAGGGTGGGAGTGGATATGTGAACCCCTGGAAAGGGTGGAGGTGGCACCTGGGTGAAGAGGGTGTGGATATGAGGAGGAGGTGGAGGAGGAAGAAGCTGGTTGGAGCTGGTAGCTGGCAGCTGATGATGGTCCAGAGGAGGAGGGCGTTGCCTGGGAGCTGCTGCCTCCTTTGGGAGGTGGTTGCTGGGGTGGAGTTTGGTTGAGCTGGATGGAGATGTCGGAGGAGACATCGGAGGCACTGCGGCCCCGCTGTGGTGGAGCCCAGGAGTCCGGGTGGAGGTACTGGCCGCTGTAGTCGCTGCAGTCAGACATGCGGGGGCGATAGAGCGCAGGGTGGGGCCGGTAAAGCTCCTCCTCGGCGTAACGCTTCATGAAGAGGTAGACAGACATCACTCCTGCACCCTGCAGACAGACAGACAGAGGTACTTTGTAGATTCTTGTCCCAGTGGAGCAGTTATGGATTTGATTAGAGTTTTTATGGCTGCTGCTCAGCACGATGTGTCCCACACTATTCATTTGGCTTTCCTGGCTAATAGCAACACCATTCTTAACCGTGCTTAAACATCCTGTGCAGCACTAATGCAATATGTCTGTCACATCTCTCCCGACAAAAACAGTGCCATCATTCTCACAGTCCATCACTCTGGTAATAAAGTAGACATTCTGAGCAGGCATTTGTGTATTTTTGACGTGTGCGCCTAATTTAATTTAGTTTTAAGGAAAAGGACAGAGTTCCTGGGAGCCATGTCTATCAGGCAGGGCGAGTGTGACCATAAACGCTGGCCTTTTTGATTCCCTGCATGCTGGTAGCACAACAGTAAGGTCTCCCTTTGAGCCCTCAGGACAGTATAAGTCTGTCTGAGGCCTGACGATAACGTCATGACTTCATGAATTCTTTTTGTCGAGACTCATCTCTCCACTGTTCCCTCAAAGGAGAACTAAGCAGTTTTTGTTGATGGGAAGTATTTGTCACACCTCAGGCTCAGTTGCAGGTCGAGGCTACCTTACTTGTACCTGCAGGCAGACAGCTTCCCTATCCTCCACAGTCAGATAGAAAAGCTATGCAGTTTATATCCCACGTTGTTCTATTCTTTGGGACTATAAACCTTCATTCAGAAAGAAGAAACAAAAATCACTTTGCAAATGGTGTGAATCCAATAATTACATTGTTGGGTATCATCACAGGCTTATCTGACTTACAGTAAACCAGGTATGATACTCCTGAGTAACGTGGACTGTAACAGGTGTTACAGACTGTAGCAAGCCTGTGACGCCCGTGAGTGCATCCAGCCTTCCCGGCAGACCTCGCGATGCTGGATGTTTGCAGCTGACGTCACAGTGACGCCTCAGAGCGCTGACACGAAACTGAAACGCTTTCGAATTCATTCAAGCAACGTGAAAATATCAGCAATGCAACGAGCGTTACATGTTCCTCCACCTGCTTCACATGTAGAGTTTTGGTGGGAACGACTCGGCCTCTGTCTTTGAAGAAGGCTTTCAAAGGCTGATAAAATCACACCGGGTGATCAGGGTCAGCTCGTGTTCTAGAGCAGAGAACCTCGTGTGGGCATATAGTGAAAGATGTGCGTTTCAGACAGAACCCGTCTGAGAAAAGATGCTGTTGAGGTGAAAAAGTGTAGAATTAAAATTTCGAGGGAGTGAAAACTAGGCTAACTTTTCCTCTTGCATGTCACAAAGCCTTCTACATTAAAGCTGCTCCCTGTTCCCCTGCAGGCAGTTTAAATTTATACTGTGCCGCTCTTCTGTTGGTAGGTTCTTAGAGTGGAAGAAGTTATCTTCTAAAAATATGTCAAATGACTTCAATCACATGTATAATCTAACACATACCTACTGGCTAACCATTTCATTTAGTTTAGGTCAGACAGCGATGCCAGAAACCTAAATTACACCGATGCCTCTCTGTTTCCATCCATCAAACAGCAACATCTGCATTGCCGAAGGGAGCCAAAATAACAATGCAGAGTTTCCAGAAAATTCCCCACCACAAAAAGATTTACTAAACACAGGAATCAGCATCATCCCTCCTAAACTGCAGCACAACCACAAGGAGGGAGGAGGGGGGAGTAAATCCACACTAATTTTGCAGAGAGTTGACAAAAAGGCTCGGTGCTCCTCCGCGGAATGAGCCATTATCAAAAATGCATTCATGTTTTCACCGCTGAGCATTCACAGCTCATTCACTGTTCATCCGCAACAGCATCGCTACAACAACCCTGAAACCCGCACGCTGATGAACGTGTTTGCTGCTCCGGCGCAGATTAGAAGAAGAGTGGTGAGATGGAGGAAGGTGAGGAAGACCAGGAGAAGAGGGGAGAGGAGACACAGTAGGGAAAGAGGGAAGGGTGGAAGAAAATCAGAAAGGAGAGGAATTAAGATGAAGGGATAAAATATGAAAAAAGAGGAAGTGAGAACAGATGATTAGAAAAGCGAAAACACATGACAGAAAAGAGGATGCCTGAGTGATGCAATAAAGATGATAAGACGGATAAACCGATGTGGAAAGAAGACAGGTAAATGGGAGGAAAGAGGATTATATCGGAAAAGAGGTGGCAGGAAAAGATTAGGAGGAACATATACAGCAGAAACACAACAGAGAACGTGGAGAAGAGATAAAGACAGATGACAGCCACTTGATGGGCAGGGACGAGGAGAAATGAGATGGGAGGATAGACAGGAAAGAAAAAACACGAGGAAGGAATAATAACACAAAAATAAAAGAAAGCTCAAAAATGGAAATAAATGTGGAGGACAAAAATAAAGATGGGACATGAATGAAGACATGAGCAGAAAAAAGTGAAGGAAATGTTATGCAAGAAAATATAAGAAAAGATTTGAAGGAGGACGGAGGAGGAGGAGGAGATAGGAGCAAAACAGGATTATAGACCAAAAGATAACTGAAGAGGAAGCACTGAGATCAAAGAAAAGAGCTTGAAATGAAGAAGAGGGGAGGGAAGAAATGAAACAATATGAAGTAAGAGAGGGGAGAGTAGGAAAAAAAAGAAGGGAGACAAAGAGGAGATGAAGTTAAGGCACACCATGCAAGAGGAGAGCCGAAGAGATAAGAGGAAGGAGGAGGAGAACAGAGAGGGGACAACAGAGGATTAAAGAACTGAAGATAAAAGAAGAGAGAAGGAGGCAAGATAAAAGTAGAGGACATATAGAGACAGAAAGGACTTGACTGAAGCAGAGAAGAAGAGACAGCAGGAAAAGGGAAAGCAGAGAGACCAAAGGGACAGAGATGAAATGAAAGGAATGAAGGATAAAGGAGGAGTAGAACAGCCTCTTTCCCCCACTGAGGAATATTTGGATGCATATGAAGCTGTGCTGCGACAGAGCTGCTGCCCTCAAGTATTCAAGCTATTAACATTTATGAATATTGATGCGGGCAGGATGACGGGCTCCTACGCAGGCACTTCTTAACTGTGTGTGTACAGCTGAATAAGTCTGCATTTTCATCTGTGTGTGTGTGTGTGTGTGTGTGTGTGTGTGTGTGTGTGTGTGTGTGTGTGTGTGTGTGTGTGGGGGTGTGGGTGTGTGTGTGTGTGTGTGTGTGTGTGTGTGTGTGTGTGTGTGTGTGTGTGTGTGTGTGTGTGTGTGTG
>JAVDPK010016640.1:0-17312 GCA_034780415.1 Cichlasoma orientale
CACTGCTGTAAACAAATAGATTTTAGTTAACTGGAGGACCGCCTAACATTTTTATGCATTCTCTTGTTTTTTGGGGGGTTTTTTGTTTGTTTTTTTACAGCAATATTTAAATATTCACTGTTTTGAAGGGTTTTTATGAGGCAGTCTTATTGTCCTCTGTCTTATTGTGGCCACAAGGGGGTAGTATAGATCTGAATTATGCGTCTGTTAAAAGCTCCATTAGTCCAAAGTGCCTTTTAAGATGAGACCACGGACAGCTAAATGGGTCCCATTTGTTTCTAAAAATGCAAATATGTATGACTTCAATCTACAGTTGTTATAGTGATTAATTTAAGTTGTTACACAATGGCTGTATAAATCACAAAATAGTAGATGTCAGTTTGCTTGTTTACTCTTTTTAAATGGAAGGGTGCCAGTAATTGTTGCTGCCTTTTTAAGCACTTTAAAGTGAAGCTGTATGTATATACTTTATGCTCATACTTATTCTAAAATTATTTTCTTCTCCAGGAAATGATTGTACCCAACAGTGTGATAGACCTGCCTCCACCCTCTCCCCCTAAACCCAAAACTATCGTCCTACCTCCTAACTGGAAAGTGGCTCGGGACCCTGAAGGCAAAATCTACTATTACCATATTGTTACAAGGTTGGTATAGCTGTGTGTAGTCTTTTTTTTTTTTTTTGTGCCTCAAGAAGGTCCCCACATGCATCATGCAAATCGTGTTATTTTCCTTTAGGCAAACACAATGGGATCCACCAACCTGGGACGGAAGTAGTGACAACACTAGTGTGGACCATGAATCCGAGATGGACCTGGGAACACCCACCTATGATGAAAATCCTTCCAAAGTAAGCTTTTAGCATGGATCACTCTTCACTGGCTTATGAAACATTAAAAAAAATAGCTATTGTGCTCTAATTCTGGGTGTGTGGACAGAAACAGTGGATTTTATTAACAGTTGCCACAGGGTGGAAAGGAAACTCTGCATTCCTTCATTGACAATGAGAAAGAATCCACATCACTTTATCGTTAGTTTCCCAGAAAATTTGCGCTTGGATGCAAAACATGATTATAGTGTTTGTTCCTTGAGGTAATTGAAGATGCTGCACCAGTGATTGCTTTCAGCTGTTTCTCACTAGGGAAAAAAAAGCCCTTTGCACAACACCATGTTCAGTCGACTCATAAACTTGGCGATGACTACGCCTCACAAAATGGCTGCATCAGAATCTACACGGAGACAGTAGTTTGAAGAGTGTGTCCACACACCCCGCCCCCGCTCAGCTGTCTGTCCTTTAGCCTCGAGGCTAAAGGACAGACAGACAGAGGAGGGGATGGCTAAGCTCATCTTGTCTCTTCTGCCTCCTTTGTTTCCCCCCTTCATTTTTTTATCCTGTCTTTAAGAATAATGGAAACCATGTGGAAGATCGAGCCTTCATTTATTTGCAGTTTCTGGATTTATAGTTCAACTACACAACTGTCTGTATGTGTCTATGAAAAAGACAGTCACAAGCATGCAACCCACAGCAAAGGTAGATGTGGGAGTCCGTGGAAGTTTATTTATAAACTTATGTCATCTTAACTGGTGACAGCACAGAGGCATCTACCATCATCTAGGAGGTCACAAATCTTAATGTTGTCAGTGAACAAAACCCCAGAAATGAGACCACCCGTCATCTGAGCGACCTCAAAGTCGTGAGATAAAACAGCTGTTGAGGAAAAGCAAGGACAACACACACACACACTGACACGCGTACAGAGATTCCTCGATTTAACTGTTACATCTAAATGAATAATTTAGGCATCAAGGCCGATAAAACGTCCATGTTTTTATTAAATGTTTCATTAAACCAAAAACCGCTACATGGATATGAACCATGTGCTAATATGACTTTAGACAGTGGTGGTGCCCACCTCCAGGGCTCAAAACTGTGACGCGTGCTCTATACTTGGAAAGCATTCAGTTTCACTGTCTGGATTCCTGCACATGACACAGTGTGTGTGAGTGTGAATCCTTTGTGCTTGTTCTTGATACTCGCCACTTTGTAGTGCGTGTAGGCAGTTAACTTCTGCCTGTTTGAAGGCTGGGGCCAGGGAGGAAGCAACACCCTGGCAGGATATCCCTGGTTTTTGTCAAGTAACTAGTGAACACGTGCTGTGTGACTGCCCACTGCCTTCAGTAGCTGCTGTTGCATTAGTAGCCATGCTTAATTGAGCTGGTGCAGGGTTGGGTTTGCAGTGTAGAAAATGAATTTGCAATGTTGTATACTAATTCTGGTTTGTAGTATTTCTAAGTTATATTAGTCCACACCCAAGCCTACCAATGAATTATTTCTCTCATGTTGTCGTTGCTCTTGCAGTTTTCCACAAAGACAGCTGAAGCAGACACTTCCAGTGAACTGGCTAAAAAAAGTAAAGAGACATTTCGCAAAGAGGTGAGCAGAGTGCCTGCAAACAGTGTTAAGAGCAATCTTTTTAACGCCAGCTTTCTGAATTTTGTCAGTATCTTCACTTTTACCTGCATGACCTTAACTTGACCTATTGCCTGTTTGTTAATCAGATGTCGCAGTTCATAGTGCAATGCCTGAATCCTTATCGGAAGCCAGACTGCAAATCTGGACGCATCAGCAACACAGAAGATTTCAAACACCTGGCTAGGAAGGTAAGATTGAACAATATAAGGGTGACACACGGATTTAGTTTTCCCTGAATCCTTAGCAATCCCTCTGCGCAGTCACAGCACAGTGAGAGAGCGTTCTTCAGCTTTTAATTTAGACAGGAAGTTTTCAAATTTTCCCCTAAACCATAAGAAAATAATTGAGCTCGCACGATTTCTGTCTCCAGCCAAATTTCTTTAGTATTCTGCCTCTAGAACAAAAGTTGTACATGCTAGCTATTATCACTCTCTTTTGTTTAGCACAGCCCCTCCTTATAAGCTGTTTTTAACCAGCTTTTCTTCAAAGAGCGATATTGTTTTTCCATCATGATTCTCAGTAGGCCCATGGATTGTGCATGTGAGAAGTGGTTTGCACTGAGTGCCACTCGGACATACCAGGACTCTGAGAACATGGGCGCAGTAAACAGAAAGACGACTTGGGCTTCACTCATTTAAAGACTGCAGCATTGTATTCTCTCAAATTATAAGGGGCAAAGTCACTAAAGGAGTTTAGCCACTCTACCGCAACTTCAATATCAGTTTATTGTAGTCTGAGGTCAAGAAAAATGCCCAACTCTTTCTTAACTTCTGCTCTGTCTTCTAGCTAACTCACGGCGTTATGAATAAGGAGTTGAAAGCTTGCAAGAATCCTGAGGACCTCGAATGCAATGAAAATGTGAAGCACAAGACCAAGGAATACATCAAAAAGTACATGCTGAGATTCGGCTCCGTGTACCGACCCAAGGAGGACACGGAGGTGTATTGAACCGTTCAGGCCACAGATATTACACTTGCTCTGCGCTAACACAGGAGAAGCACAGATTTGCCTTTCCATTCACTCCCACATGTATGAACTGTCCAGCCTGAACAGTGAAGTAGTTTCTTTATTTCTATTTATGTCTATGAATTGCACTGCTGAAGTTCTCCAGGCCCTGCAGATCGCACTGGAGCCCCATTCTACAGACTGTGGGAGACTTGAGTGTTGCTGAACAACCCAAGACTCAAGGTGCAGTGTTTTCAAAGGATGACACTGAGGGGTGCTACAGAGACTGTTTTCACTGACTGTTTTATTTTTAGCAAATTTTTTTTTTTCATTTGTGGCTCTTAAAAGTTCCTCAGATGATCACCTCAATTCCAATTTTTAAACTGTTCTATCCCCGAATGAGGATCTTGCACAGGAATCAGCTTTGGTATCACAAATTATCAAAGTTTTGTTGTTACTTTCCACTGTTAAAAAAAAAGGATCAATGACCGAAAGGTCGAGTCCTCCCTCCCTCCCCAGCCTCCTTTTTCCATCCCTGTACACGCTTCAACCCCCTGCCACTGACCATATCTGGTGCTGCTTTTAACTGGGCTGTGGAGGTCCAAGCTTCCACTCCTCAAACCCTGCCTTCTTAACCACAAGACTTTGGAGCCTGTGTTGTTTTATGAATGCATGATGTAACCTGAGGTCAGAGTGGTCCTTATGGAAATCCCTACATTTTCCATGTCTCCTACTTCAAGCAATTGTCCCTCACGGGGATGAGCTTTTGCTCACAGTATACTGAGGGATCAATCAGTGGCAGTCAGGCTAGCAAAAAGGGGTTATCGATCAATCTTTTCTTGACTTTTTATCAATTAATGTGTAATAATGGAAGCAGGGTTTGATTGCTATGTTTGACATGCTGTTTAGCCGTGTATCCATTTCTTGTCCGGTCCCGCTCCCAACTTGTTTTGCCTGATTTCCTCTACTTGCAGGAACGATTCTGAGAATGAAGGTTGTAGCATTGCAGTTTTAACCGTTTCTAAACATCCCGTGTGTTCAGTCTTTTTTACCACAGTTAGTCCTAGCAGACAGTTGAGACACTTTGGTCGACAAACTGTCGCTCATTAATTTCTGAGATTTTTACAGTTGGCACTAAAAAGTTGTTTCTTTAGCATTAGGTCACCAATTTTGCATCCCATAAGATTGCATTAAACAGAATTCCAACATATGTACATTGCTTTATATGTGAATATACTGAATAATAGTTTTTGGAATGCTTAATTTAGCAGACACTTTGTAAATGGATTATCATTTGGTGATTGAAAGTGTAAATAATGTGTAAAATTACCAAAGCTGTACGCAGGAGAAGTAGGGTGATGGAGCACAGTGAGCCCATCCATCCTCACCAGCTTCTTCCTCCTGATGCAGTTCCCATATCAGTCATTCAAACGTAGGACCCCCGCTGACTCACAGCCAACTTATTTTATTTCAGTGGCCTGGGAGATGTTCATGTGTTTTTGTTTTGGGTTTTTTTTGTTTTGTTTTTTTGGTTATTGTTGGTGGTGTTTTTTTTTTATTATTATTTTTCTATGTACAAATTAAATTTCACCCAGCTCTACTGTAAGTATTGTGTAAGCACATTGTCATACCGAGTGTAAAAACATTTTAAAGATAATAAACCTTTTTTTGTAAAATGAATTAGGTTCATTTGAGCATCAATTAAATAGGCGGGAATATCTCTACGCAAGTGTGACAGCCTTGTGCTTCATGATTAACAGCTCAGTGCACACCCAATCCCATTTTTAGATCTGCTCCCGCCTCTAATAAAGGGTGCATATGGTATGAATGCCACTATGGCACTTTCGCATAGTGCTGAGCCAGATGTTCGGCCCCACTAAAAGGAAACAAAGTGATGGACTGCCTTCATTAGAGACATTCAGTGTGCTCTAAATATGGAGACCTGTGAGGAGTAGAGAGAGGCGCTGCTGCGCTTCCCCCTCTCTCTTCTGCGTCCCAACCCCCCCTTTCCAGTATATGCACATTCCGCAGCCTCATGCCTGTGTGCTCCAGACCGCAGTTAAGCAGTCCCTTCTGGAGTGTGTGACGGCATGTAATGCTGCTCTAGGCGATGCACGATGCCTGCTCCCACTTAGAACTGAAGGCAAAGAGATCATTAACAGATCTGAGTTCACAGCAGAAGGGGAGCAGGAGTGGGGATTGTGTCTCAGTGAGAAAGAGAAAACTTTTCCTCCTGAAGATTTTGGATTATTTTCGTCTTGCCCTCAAATTATTAAATACCTCTTAAATGATTTCCCTTCAGGGTTTTGGACAGGAAATATCCTTATACGCTAAATCCCTTGAAAAGAGGTCGTTTATTCCAAGTATGTCCAAACTTTGTTACTCTAACCCATCAGAGGGGTTTTATACTTTGACTAAAGATGACAGACGTAGGTCTATGGGACTGTGGTTCTTTAGCAATAAATTTCATTTACATAAGCTGAAAAAGAAAAAAAAAAGACTTCCCATTTGGTTCAAATACAACTGTTCACTGTTGCCTTTCACTACTAGGTCATAAAACACTGTAACATTATTACACAAACAGTGCCGTAAGTGTTTGGGGATTTGGGAAGATGAGAAGAAGATGAAAATTAAACTACACTGTATGAAACCAATAAGGCCTGTTTAATCTCTTGTCAGCTGTGCTCTTTCAGCCATCACATATTTACATATTTCTGTAACTTTTCATTTCTCTGCTTCATGTTTAAGACCCTCTTATAAATACTTTGGATCTTAGGTGTGACTCAAAAGTTATGCACACTTCTGATTGTAACTTTAAGTTGTATTTCTGTTTGTTTGTTTACTTTAATGAGATACTCCATAATCACTTATCCCCAAGAAAATAAACAAAAAAGTGAAAGTTCCCAGGGTTGATTATTACAGATCTGCAGCATACAGACCGAAGTGTTTGTATAATGCTACATTTGCTTTGCAGTTCCAAAAAGAATGTGGATCGTCAGACTCACCAGACATTTTAATTACACCTTGCTAGTACCAGGTTGGAGCCCCTTTTGCCTTCACAACTGCCTTAATTCTTCATGGCACAGATTCAACAAGGTGCTGGAAACAGATTTTAGTCCATATTCACATGATAGCATCACAGTTGCTGCAGATGTGTCAGCTGCACGGGCATGAGAGTCTCCCATTCCACCCTATCCCAAAGATGCTCTATTGGATTGAGATTCGGTGACTGCGGAGGTCATTTGAGTACAGTGCCATGTTCAAGAAAGCAGTCTGAGATGATTTGAGCTTTGTGACATGGGGTGTTATATTGCTGGAAGCAGCCATCATAAGTTGGGTACACTGTGGTCATAAATGGATGGCAACAATACTCAGGTAGGCTGTGCCATTTAAATGAGGCTTATCTGGGACTAAGTGGCCCAAAGGGGGCCGTTACACCAGCTGCAGCAGCCTGAATTGGTGATATACAGCAGCATGGATCCATACCTTCATGTTAGTTATGCCAAATTCTGACCCAACCATCCAAATGTCACAGCAGAAATCGAGACTCATCAGACCAGGCAACGTTTTTCCAATCTTCTGTTGTCCAATGTTGGCGAGCCCGTGTAAATCAAAGCCTGTTTCCTGTTCTTAGCTGATAGGAGTGGCATCTGGTGTGGTCTTCTGCTGCTGTAGCAAGGTTCAGTGCATTATGCATTCAGAGACGCTCTTCTGCATACCTTGGTTTGCCTTCCTCTCAGCCAATCTGGCCATTCTCATCTGACCTCTGACATCAACAAAGCATTTTCACCCAGAGAACCACCGTTCATGGATATTTGTTCTTTTTCAGAATGTTCTCTGTAAATCCTAGAGATGTTTGTGTGGGAAAATCCCAGTAGACCAGCAGTTTTTGAAATGCATTGGCTGATTAGACATTTGCATTGAACAGGTATGCCTGACATAGTGGCTGGTGAGTGTATTTCTTAAATGAAAACTTACACCACAAACGTCTCATAGATTTTATTTAATTTTTGACTTGAAGTGGTGATAAAATAAATACAAAAACAAGGTGGCAAAGGGGAAAACTCAAGCTGTGTATCAGAAACGTAAGGAGAATAGGATCTTTTATTTCCTTTAGTCCTCACAGTTGAAATTTTCCACTTTAATCCATGACTTATCCGGCCCCTTAACATTTAAAACATTTACAATTAAATGGTGATTTTGAGAAAGCGCTAAGAAAGTTGTTTGTATGTTTAACAGGATGCTTCCTTTTCGTGTTTCCTGATCAGACCTGATGGTGTTTCGTAGTTCCTCAGTGTAAATGACCACAGCTACTTTGTGGCTGCAGCAGGAAAAAACAAAACAAAACAAAGCAACAAAATAGGCAATAACCTTTAACAAACATTCTAGTGAGTAGTTCCTATCTACATACAAGATAAAATATTCTTATAAAAATATAAACTGAAAGCAATAGTGGGGACAATTATGGAGATTTGACCTTCACTTGCTGCTGAAGAAATCAGATCACATGGCCAATAAACCCTTCACGTGCACACAAATGATCCCCATTAGGGAAAGTCACATTAAACTGGACAGTGTTTTTGCCAGCAGAAAATGTGTCCTTTTGCCAAAAATCAGCTGTAACAGAGTGGTTACTTCAGTTGTGATTCATAACAAAAAGGCTAGCTGAACTAAAAAGACGATGATGTAACCTGGGTGTATTTGTTTGGAACACAATATAAAGCACGTCGTGGGATTTCTTCCTCTTCCTTTCTTTTTCTTTTTTTTTCTTTTTTTACACGGCGATGGGTCTGATTTCTGTTGTCTCTGAATAATAAAACTCATGCAACATGTAAACATGTTATTTTGCTTCCTGCCACTAACTAAATATTTACAAGAAGTAGTAGTGTGTGCATATAAACAACACTGTAAATGCTCTTATTGTAGCGTGAGAGGGGATCTTTGCACATCATTCCAGGTGATCAGGTTGTTCTCTCACCGTTGCAATGATGAGATGTGCAACAGTTTATACGATTAGCTTCCTCTGTCATGTCATGACCAGAATCTGTCATGCAGTTAGACCCATGTACAATCAAATGGTGACATTAACTGGAGTAAAGTTTAAAAAACAGATTTTTTTTTAAACAGATTTTTTGTAGTTTTAAGTAAAAAAAAAAAAAAAAGGAATTTAAAAAAACATCAGTGATTAAAAAAAACAATAAACTCAGTGAGTGGTGATATCAGAATACCTCTCATCATGTCAAAGTTTTTCACTTGAGTCTCTGAATTTCATACATAGGTTTGAGAAGCTGTCAGACCACAGAAACACCCTGCACGGGGCAGTTAAGAGCTGTTACTATGTCGGGCCTCTCAATGCGGCCCAATGCAGAACACAGCGATCCCAGAGTGGAGCCTTCTTTCTGGGCCCAGTTAGAGAGGAGTGTGTGGGCCGGGGCCTCTCCCCGCCCGAACAGGTCCAGCTGTTCGGGCTCATAACCCAGCGCCGCGCCAAGGTGCCTCCAGCCCTGGCCCCTTCCCTCTTGCAGGAGGCGCTCCACTTCTTCCTGCCTGTGTGGAGGTAGGTTCGTGTAAAGGCGATTGTCCTGCTTGTTGTCTCTCATGTTACCTGTGAAAAGAAAAACCAACCAAAGTTACCACATCTGTCCAAAAATTAAGCAATAGGAAATTTTTAACAGTAGTAGCAGTACTTAAAGTATATTAGCAAAAACTATAAAAATTGCCAGGTTGCCAGTCTGTCCCAGAGCCAACACAAAGAGACAGACAACCATTCACACTTATGAATCACCAATTAGCCTAACCCCACTAATTGCATATCTTTGGGAGGAAGCCAGAATAGCTGGAGAGAACCGACGCAGACACGGGGAGAACATGCAGACTCCACACAGAGAAGGTGGAATCAAACCCCGCACCTTCTTGCTGTGAGGTAGCAAGGTGGCAGGTAAACGAGGCACAGATCATGGAGCTTTCTCAAAAGTTAAGAGAGGAAATTGCACCAAAAATGTGATTTAAAAAGGATTCTAACGACACTTCGACTTCCAGCAGACACGGTAGGTAGCGCCGTACATAATTTTTTAAATGAGACAGCAGCAAACCTTCCCGGGTGCTGAAGAAACATTTCATCAAGTGGGATCAGATGTTTAAAAACAACAGCTGAGATAATAACATATGACTGATGTCTTGGATTTTTGAGACGCCATTTAGAAGAATAACATGATACCCTAAGTGCATAAACTGTAATCACTCAACTTTCCAGCTAGAAATGATTCCCCCGGCACATGCCCAAGTTAGGAATCGTTCCTGAAATGTCCTCAATTATCCTTCTTAGTCAGAGGCACTGAAAATACTTTTAGGCATTTAAAGAAAGCAGCGTGAGCAGCGAGCTGACAGTGTTTGGACAGGAGGAATGTACCGAAATTACAAAAGCTTGGGAGAAACAACGATAAACATTATCCTTTGACCTTTATGACTTCTAATCATCAAGGCCGAGAGTTATTGTTATTACATATACTGGCTTAAAAACTTACAACCTGGTTGCATAAGCATGCACACCATTAAACTAATACTTTTTTTAAACAACTTCTGATTTTAATACAGCATTCAGTCAGCATGGCACGTCTCAACCCGGTGATATTTCCCCACTCGTCCACGCGAATCTGCAGATTGCAAGGGTGTCTCCTGTAAACGGAGCCACTTCAGGTCAGATTCATGTGTGCATTTTAATATAATTTTTTTTTAATCTCCTCCTGGTGAAGCCATTCTTTTGTTGATTTGGATATATGCTATGGGTCATTGTTCATCTTCAGCTTTCTAGCGGGTGCCGGAAGGTTTTGTATCAAAACAGACTAGTATTTGGAAGTGTCCATAATTCCGTCCAACCTGATTAAAGCCCCAGTTCCCGCTAAAGCAAAAGCAGACCCAAAGCACCCAGCCACGCTTTGGTGTGGCTATTGTGTTCTTTTGTGCCAAACATACCTTTTGGAATTATGGCTAAAACGTCCAATCTTGGTCTCATCAGACCATAACGCATTTTCCCACATGCTTTTATGAAGGCTGGATTTATTTTGTTGCAAAAAAAAAAAAATAGCCAGGCTTGGATGTTCTTCTCTGCAAGAAAAGGCTTCTGTCTTGTCACCCTACCCCATAACACAGACATATGAAGAATATGGAGATTGTTGTCACATGTAGTACACGACCAGATCTTGCCAGAAATTCCTGCAGCTCCTTTAATGTTTCTGCAGGCCTCTTGGCAGCCTCACTGACCAGTTTTCTTCTTTTCATCAGTTTTTGAGGGGTGTCCAGCTCTTGATAATGTCACTGTTGTGCATGTTTTCTCCACTTGTTGATGACGGTCTTCATTGTGTGTCATGGAATATTTAGTTACCCTTCTCCTGACTGATACCTTTCAACAATCAGATCCTCTTGATACTGATTGTGTATCAAAAGTAGAAAGTGTGACTTTCTAAACAACACAAGGACTGCCAAAGTAAAACAGGAAGTAGCAAACACAGAGACCAGGACTAAGACACATGAACTTAACACAAAGACAGGAGATAAAACGGAAAAGAGACAGACTAAACGTGGGGCACCAAAGAATAAGCACAGAGACAAGACCAGGACTGAACGGGAATAAAAAGGGAATCGGGAACACTCGGAATAATATAAACAGAACCAAAGAAGAACCAAAACCCTAGGAATATAAATATCCACAAACAGGAAATCTCAAAAAAGGGCACAAAATTCAAAATCACACACTACAGCAAAGTAAGAATCAGAGGCATAAACAGAAAGTGAAAGTCCAGAACACAAGCGGCCTGGTTGAAGACCCAAGATCACCACAGAAATGATTTATACTGACAACACAAAAATGTGGCATTTTGCAGGGGTGCATAGATTTTTTACATCCACTGTTGGGTGTTATTTTTTTACTGTATGAACAAAATGATTGATGCTTAAGGGTAAATTGCAGGAAATAAAAGAAATTAATTAATAAATAGTGGCTGAAGCAAATAATTCATAATTAAATTAGACAGAGAGCAGAGAGCAGACAGGGGACCAGTAGTTTCCAGGCTACTGTGAGGTTTTTCTTATTTATGGCCTTCCCGGTCTCAGGAAATCATGTACAATTAGGTGTACGGGGCGGTGAGTAAATGTCACAGCGCCCTGTTTCTAAGCAGGATAAAACTGCCTTGTCTTGATTAGGGAAATGTGAGGGCAGGAAGGCATGTTAAGACTTTTACAGGGCTTTTATCACTGATGGAAAAAGTTTGTGCCATGAGGACCCACCACTGGACGGACCAGTGAGAGAAGGCCAAGTCTAAACCACGGCTCTCTCCATCTGTTTTGAACTGATAGGGCTTGTAGACAGTGTTAGTATAAAGTGTTGTGTTTAGCCTAGGAAATTTGCCCTTCTCGGGGAGGGGTCACAGCCAGCTGCTTTTATGGCCTGTGATTTCCTGAACCGAAATCTTCTGATTCTTTAATACATTAAATGTTATTAAATGTTTTAAATGTGTTATTACTTTCTAGTACATATAAAACAAGTTTAACAGGTTAGAGAAGTAATATGATTAGAATAGGTTAAAGAGCTGATACAGTTTCAGGATGTCCTTCAGAAAATTAAGTGGCTAATGGAGGAAAGTGCACGTGCATTTCAGCTCAAAGAGGGACAGATGTTTTAGCAACATTTAAAAGTCTGAAATCAGCTATCATACCTTTGCTGGGCTGGTTGTCCTGTAAGCTGTAAGTATCCAGAAAAACACCACTGTCACTCTGAAGCTTCTCTCCTTCTGGAGATGTTCCCAACTCCGCTGCACGGGCCTTAGAGAGCGCCTTCTTCTGTTTACATGATCGCCAGCTGTAAAAAGCACAGTCAAAACAATGACAGTTAAATACCCATTGTGGCCTATTTTTCATCCCTGGGGAACGCATACACTGTCTTACATACATTTAAGGATTAGGACCCTTCCTCAGTGGAAACCTACCATTTATAAGCCACATAAATGAGCAAGCCTAGCACCACAGCAGCCAGAACAGACACGTAAGCAACAATGTTGCTGTTGCCACTCTCGTCCTGTGTGGGTAAATCAGTCGCTCTGGGAGCAGCGCTGGTCTTCCCGTCCTCCGTTACATCCTCCACGCCGGGCCACCGAGGAGCTTCGCCGTCAGTTTCAGCAGGACGAGAAAGAATGTGCAGCTTCTTATCTGTGAAGATTAGGAGATGGACACGTGCCACAGTAAGGAGCACTGCATGTGCACATTTTGCATATCAGAACACATTTGCATGCCATAAATTAGGACCAGATGTATTGATAGCCTCGGCCATCCCACTCCCCTGGGGTTTTCAGACCTTTCATTGCCCCTGTCTCCAGCCTCATTCTCCCTCCTGCAGTCTGCCTATTTTGGGATCAAACAGTATATCGTACTGTGCTGACCTGCGTGGGGTCAAAGAGTCGTGACTTATGGACCCACAGTGTTTACAGATGACCTCGCTCCTGGAGAGCGGGTGTAGCCATTTGGAAGCAAGCAGACTAGTTGTCAGGGTCAGGAGCTTCTCTTGGCCTTCAGGTTCTTGAGGCAGTCAACCTAAAGGCCTGTCAGGCTCCTATCAATTGGACTACAGCGTTTAAGTGGGCTCTTTTTCACAACTCATGTTTCCAAGCTCAGAGTGTTACAGAGAGAAGTGTAGACGCAGATGTCGACCACATGTCCCTGTCTTCTCAGAGACCCTTCCACAGCTTGTCTCCCCCTTCCCTTTAGCTCGCTCTTTCATCTTTTTTATGGACTATTGCTGCCTTCCCCTGCATCAAATCTTGAAAGGATAAAGCTGTCACTATTCTGTATTTTCCTATTATCAGTAAATCCCATTATAAACTCAAGACCTCTGGGAAAGTGAGCCCCAAACTCACGCAAAATAAGTACAATCCAGAAAACAAACAGGCACAGCAGTTTTCTTTTAAGAAATATACTACTCAACTGTAAAAAAAATATATATATATATATATATCATAATATATATATATCATAATCTCTTCATTGCATCGGTGGTGATGCAAATTAAAAACATCATCCACTACCACCTATAAATATCAACTTACTGGCTTATAGGCTCACTGGCAGTAATCAGGGCAATGCCAGCGTTCATCCAGTATTTACTAATGCAGCCCTAAATAGGACATACATAGATGTCTCACCATAGTTGCCTTTCAATAACACAATTTATTGACAGTCTAATTCTTTGCTAAAACTCACCCATGCAGAGTGTGTCAGAGGTGGTCAGACAGGACCGGATCTCCACCTCATTTTCAGAGCACTGAGTGCAGGGCTGACAGGGACTGCTGTTGTGATGCTCCTCTGAGAAGGTTCCCGGGCCACAGGTGGCACACACCGTGTCTCCCTCAAGGCCACACTCCCGCACAACCCCCTGACCGCGCCTGCATTTGGAGCAAGGTGCACACGAGCTGTACGAGCTCAGAAAGAAGAAGTCGCTGTCACATTCACATTGTGTGTTCCGAGTGGCGGAGCAAGAGGTCGCTGTGGGAATACTGGGTGGACACCTGTCACATGGAAGGCAAGGGCCAAGGTCTTCGGATGGGGAAAACGTGCCTGTGGAACAGATTACGAAATCAGCGTCAGTCTGGGTAAAGACTGAAGAAAATGATGAGGCACTTGAAACGCATTCTGAATTGGAGTAGTAACATTAGATTATAAGTGCTTACCCTTTGGGCATTGTGCACATTTGGTATCCTCTTTCCCACATTCTACCTTCACTCCATAGCCGGCAGGGCACAGACTGCAACAAGCCCCTGATTCAGTGAACTTACCGCTGGCACAGGCATTTCCAAGAGTAACCTAGAGTAAAAGTGACATGTTAAGATTTTAAAAAACACACTACTGTGTTTTTAAGGCAACAAATCTTATGTTTATGTTATGTTTTGGACATGATGTTATAAGACTCATACAGTGCAATTAAAGAAGCAGCAAAGAAGATAAACTGAAAATGCCCCCCTTGTTTTTAATCTTTCGATCTGCTTCGGTTTCAACCCATAAGTGCTCTTAATCCTTATCTGTAAGTGGGTAATGGAGGTCCCAGCTTGAGTTATGACATGAGGAATAGATCAGACATTCCTAACAGCTTGTGTAGCAAGGGTGGGTGCCTGACAGGAGTGACTGGCTTTAATCACGTGGCTTTAGGTCATTGAAAAGAATGAAGCATAAAGGGGTGAAGGAAAACAACCAGAAAAGGAGAGTGGAAGAGGTAAAGGGGGGAAAAAATCCCAGAGTTTCTGCCTTTCCATTCATTCTAAATTCTGTATGAATGAGGACTCTCTGTGTGAATAAAGTAAACTGGCTGTGGTGGTGTTGGGAATAAAGGAGATGGCCCCAGGCAAGAGTGTCAGTTAACCAAGGCTGCTCAGCATGTGTCCATTTGGGTAAGAGGAGCGCTTTGAAGTCACCAAGCCCCGCAGGTGTGTCTATGAAGGTCAGTATTTCACTAACACCCCCTTCTCCAGGCTCTATGCAACGGCATCTTAAACATGCACACACATTTAAGGGAGATTGACCTGCTCTGCCTGGGGCCTGACAAGAGCAAACAGATGTCTAACAACTAACCTCCTGCAAAGGGGAAAAGTAACAGCTAAACAACCCCAATGATATCTCTCTTTGTTTCTGAAGACTGCCAAGAAACTCGGGAGACATGTGTGAACCTGTAGAGCCTCCAACAAAAGCCCACCAGATAACACACTCAGACACATGCGCGCACACACACACACACACACACACACACACATTGGTGTGACTCCAGTCGCAAAACCCAAAATGTTCCATGCTGATAATACAGTGGAATCAGCTTTGAAACTGCGCTCGACCCGTTCCAAAAACAACAGCCGGTTTGACCGCCCTGCTTACAGAGGAGCCTGATGATATCTGAACACTAGCCGCGCAACCCAGAACAGAGGCATTAGGGGATTGGGGTGGGAGGATCCAGCAGGGAGGAATCAAGATATCTGAGTTGGCTGACGGCGACCACGTCTGAACCACAATAACCAGAGGCATCCTGGCAACTCTGGCTGGCCCGCTCCGTGTGACTGATGAAGTGCTTAATAACCTTTTGGCCTCTTAATCTATACTTCGGTAAATATTTAGTGACAGTGGTTCTGTTTTATTTTCACCTCCAGCTTGGATTTGTGGCATTTTACAGTGCCTGGTATGAGTCTGGGTTGGTGTAGCTTATTAAACTTGCCTGGAGGGCCAACTGTACGGAGAGCAGGAGCTGGCAAATGCTTGGCACTTAACCCATCGGTGCCCAGTATGAATGAAAGATTTTATTCATGTCACACCGGAAACAAGCAGGAACTGAACTCTAGTCGCCACAGAAACGACTAAGTAATTATCCATTCAGTATAAATTAAGTAGTACCACATAAGGCTGCGATTCGAGTTTAAATGGTAGTTAATATTAGTATGCACGATATATCAGCCAGATATTGATATCTGCCGATATCGGCCCTGCTAGTTGATATCGACGCATCCGTGTGCGCTGGCAAAATGACACAAAGAGTAAAACAAAAATAAGATAAATAGATAAAATACTTATGATCATTATTTTAAAGTGATCATTATTTTAAAGGCTACGATCAGTTTTGCAGTTGGCGTATTCCTTGTCAATATTACACTTGATCCTGTCATGCTAATACACAGTTTATGCTACATTCTTTGAAAGTGAAATTAGCTTAAGATACTGTAGATACTGTTAGCACACATGTGTTTATGATTTAGTATGTAGATTAGGTATTGTGGTACTAAAATTAACAAATTGCACTTCTATGGGAAAATGATGATTTTCCTATATGTCTGGAAAGCAGCATAAAAGAACAGAAAAACGTGTCACAACTTCTTCTAAATTGTTTTTTCCTTGTAAACTCAGAAGACAAACTATTATTTTTATTTTCATGCCACATAAATTAACATGCTTTACTTTCTAAGCATGTGTATAACTTGATTTCATTTAATTATTGGCTGTTGCTGATCATTTTACTACAGTTTCTGTGGCTACAATGTTATACCTTGTCATTATGTTTAATGCTCAAGCAAAGTTTCATTTCCCTCTGAGTCCTCTGTGTCTTATCTGTTGTACTGGGGGCTCTAAAGTCAGAAGGGGACCAACCTGAAGTTGCTTTTTCCATCAAGGTAAGAAGCTGAAATCTAAAGGGATTCCCCAGTGAGAACAGACGGACCACCGAGGAACACTGCTTTCAATGGAGCTCTGAGCTCCACAGCTGCTGGAGTCACTCAGTCATCGTGGATCTCACACACACACACGCACACACACCAACACACATGCACACAATTCATTTTAGCTGTCTCTCTGCCTGAAACGTTGTCTGAAGTGAGATCACTTTTAAAGCCTCCGGATGTGAGTTTCCACTGTTAATCTAATCAGTGTGAAAATAAACACAAAAGATTGCATTTCCCCTGCGAAGATGCTGACCCATGAGATGTCACAATCCGTCTGAGGCAACAATAGAGAAAGGCCAGGCTGAGGGGAACTTCTCTAAGCAGCACATCTGCACCGATTCCTGCTATTGGTGCAGTATGCAGGCAGCATGAGGGACAAATTAAAGGACACAGGGTTCTGCTATAACCGTGATCCTAAATCAAACAAGACAGCATGCACAGACACACCAACTATTCATCTAACAGTTCTCAACTCTCACCAAAGTGCAGCGAGGTAATTAAAAATACTAAATGATCCTGAAGTCTGCCTACGCTGTGGAAATTCAAATTAGAGTGGGAACACACTAAACTACCCCCCCCTTGCATGCACACACACACACGCACACACACGCACACACACACACACACACACACACACACACACACACACACACACACACACA
>JAVDPK010016641.1:0-17310 GCA_034780415.1 Cichlasoma orientale
CCCTCCTCCCGCTGCCCCCCCCCCACCCCCCCGCCTCCCTCTCAGCTCTGTGACAGTCATGTTTTCTTTGTGTGTCAAACAGAGAGCACTTGTCTGTGCCACTTTGTTACTGAGAGGATATAACTGATAGCGGGTTATTTTTGGATTGCAAGCGATACTAGCTGATATCTTTTACCATTGAGGAAGCCTTTGAAAAGCAATGTTGGCATCATGAATTAGAATTAGAATCAAATCAGGGCGTTATTTAAATGTTAATCAAATCAGCGCCGAATATGTAATCAAAACTAGATTTATTGTTGTAATTCTCCTGCTGCTATTAGTCTTGTCTGTGTCATATCTTGTGGCCACGCGCGCTCAATGTGCAGGCAATGAGCTCCAGCACGGCAACATTATGACAGCATTTCATCTCCTCCCCTCGACACTGCGCTTGGGAAGATGACGGTAATTTGGATGAGATGTTTCGAGGCCTTGGGTTCTTCTCCCCCCCCCCTCGCCCGCTGACAGTCCCCAGTGCGCTGCAACATTAAAGCAAGACTGGAGCATGAACGTATGGCCGGCTATTAAATGGCAATCACACACAGAAGAGCTCTTTTATAGTCGAACACATTTCTGCTTAATAGCTCTCGGAGCAGAGTCGTCCAAATATGACATTTCCAGTGAAAGCCCTCTCAACGCCAGCTTCTATTAAAATCTTTGCTGAAATTTTTCAATTTGTCAGTTTTTATGTGATGTGCTTCAGAATGAAATCTGGATTGCAACCAAAAATTCCCAGTTTAGTTATATGATCATGGTTTCAGGGGTGTCTGGCTCTTACTAATAGTGTCATGCACAGTTAACTCGCTGGTGGTTGATGTTGAGGCCACTCGCGACACCAGCTTAGCCCAGAAGCGGTGATCAAATCTGGGGAACCTTCTGAGCCTCTGAATCCTGAGATTACTGGAACCTCTCGCCCCCTAATGGCTGCTTGAGGGTGGCGTTAATGTCATCAGCGGGCCCTATGCTCGCTCTTGGTAGTCCTGTTCCATCCTGCTCCATTAATTTCAAGTGCTACTCATATCCTTGGCCCCCTTACTTTCCATCTCTCAGCCCCCTCCCTCCTTCCATCATCACCTTGGTGCGCCCAGCCCAATCTCGGCGCTCTCTTGGCTCATTTTGAGCTGTAATTGGACAGGAGTCCCGGGGGATGTTCGTCAGCACGCCCCAGTGCCCCGTGTCCCATCTCCAGAGTAGAAACGCACCCGGCCATGGTCGATAAGCTGCACTCCCACCCCCATCAGTCCAACATTCCCTACTCTGCTAACTTTCAATAGGCAAAATGACTGGGCCTCACTTCAAAACACAGTCCAAAATAGACCCACAGATCAGCAACAACACCTAATCCCCCCATTTCTTCTCGCCGAAGGAATAATCATACAAAACACACTGCAAAAACATTTCCGTCGTGTTTAATCCTGTCTGTCTGTAACCGAATCCTAAAAGATTATCCTTTAAAAACAAGTTGGTAAATGTGTAGTGCAAATATTTCACCTTGATTTGAATGCAAGTTGTTAAAGAGTCCCCGTTCTGCTTATTTCCAGCTCCATATGCCTTTGTGTGATATACGTCTCAAAATAATCCCTTTTTTATACTGAGCCCTAGTGCAGGTGCTCCAGTTCATAACTGTATGAAACATTTACCTTTCTTTAAGCCAGGACGAGGCTTTAATCTAGCTGCAGAAATGATGGCAAAATAATGAAAATAAAACGAGGGCCAAACACTTGTTTGTTTAAGATATATAACTCTGGTCGGCTGAAAATAAGATAAATCTAGTCATGATAAAGAAGAAGTTGCTTTTAACACATCCGGTAATAATAAATGATTTATAAAATTGCTATAAAATTTTGGAATTCGATTTCCTGTCGGACCACCTCAGAGCCTCAAACTTACTAACATCTCTGATTATACTGCTGCAAATGCGTGGCTGTGCGAGCGATGTCCTGCTTTCCAACAAAACGCCTTATTGCGTTCATCCCTTCATCAGGCGTGAAAATCATTCTAGCGTTCTGTGGTCTCTTTCGCCGTACTCTAGCGAGCACACAGTTGTGTATCTTTTGGTGTTGTGTTTGGCTCTCTCCCTGTGCCAGCTTTCCCTCGAGCAGCATTTGTGCTGGTAATCTGTCATATGAGCCCGTCTCATCAGAGGCACGGGAACATTTGGAGCTGCAAACAGAGAGCCTGGATAACACCCTAAAAGCTTCCTGCTCCTCTCTTATTGCCCACAGCTCAATCCCAACTATCTCAAATCTCTCTCCTTATCTCCTCTCCTTTATTGCCGAAGCTTGACGGGCACTTGACAGTTTAGAAAAATACCCCAAATTGGGCCTGACCTGAGTGCCGGTTGGCCACCAGTGTATACCTGCAGCTCCCCCCAGAGGCCGGCTCGCTCAGGTTGAGAAATAATTCAGTGAGTGTAATTTCTGAATTTCGTCTTGATGATAAAGTTATTTTCTTTGTCTGCGGCCATCTGTTCACGCTGTAGAGCTCTCAGACAGTCTCAAACATCCAGTTTTATATAATCATTCTCACTGCCTGACCTGTCCTCTCACCAGCTCTGCAACAATTACCGCTGAATACCTGATGGTGTGCGTGTGCGCGTGCGTGTGTGTGTGTTTGCCTGTTGCCAAGTAGAAAAGAGAAGAAAGCAAGCAGTGAAAGTGTGTGTTGGAGCTGTATTGGCATTCGCCAACCAGCGGATGAAAGCGGCGGCCCCGTTAATAATTGAAAGAGTACTTAACGACAGGAGCGCTGCCCTCGCAAGACAGCTTTTAATAACCAGGAAGGTTTCATATTTCTGGTTCTCTTTTTCATCTCTGCCTCGTCCCCACCGCTGCTGCTGCCCCCCCCCCCACCTCCTGCCCGCTCTTCTCTTCTTCTTCTTCTTCTTCTTCTTCTTCTTTAGAAGCTTTTTCAGCTCTATTGAGGAGCAAAGGATTGCTGCTGAAGAAGCATCTGTCAGCCTTTTAAAAACAGCGGAAGAAAAGGTGTATGTGTCTACATGTGTGCATTTACTCAATTAAAGTGGGGAACATTGTGCTGGAATGGATAGCATGCCGTGCCTATGGACAGGGAAGTCTATTTATTACGTCTCCCACATTATCCCTCTGTCCCTGCTGTCTAGTTGAGAGATATGTATTTGTTTATGGAAGCGCTCCGTCTCTGCTCTTAATGTGCTCACCGCTCACCCTCATTAATTCGCTTGATGGTCTTTGATTTGCCGGGCATCACTAAGTCGCATTAAGAAATGTATTTCCCAGCTCTTACTTAACGACGCTTCCAGAACCAACGCAATTAAATGCACATTTAAATGCTTGAGGTTTCCCTCTAAATTCATGAGCAGAGACAGGCGCTTGATTAGCACCCCACAGAAAATTAAGCAGCGAGGGAAAGGTGATGCTGGGGTTTTTTTTTGGGTAAATGGCACCTTCTTTAGTGTGCTTTCCTTTTGATAGCGTGGCACTCATCCTGTTATAGTAAGCTAATAAAGCATTTACAATCATGTTTTAATCAGAAAACACAACGCCAACAGGTGGTGCTAAATATGACTTTGAGCTACTCTTGCTCTGAATGTAAATCACTTATGTCATGGCATTTTTGCATATGCTTAAAATGTCAACTGCACACAAATAAGACGAGCATATTTTCACGAGTACCCCGGGTAAAGTCTAGTTATACTGCGTGCAATATGGAGCTTTTCAGAACAAGAAAAAAAAAAGAAGCATTTTATATGCAATTAAAAGACAAGCAGCAATTCTGGCAGGTCATTACGCAATTAGCCCGGGCCGAGTCACCTTTAAGACTTTAATGAGGAGTGACAAGGAGTGACCTGCAAGAAGATTTCAGGTTGTAATCTAACTTTGATTAATTAAATTTAAATCGGAATCACAAATTGATGTCCAGATTCTACCAAAAGAAGTGTTTTTTGTTTTGATATTAGGTTGACGTATTAACTATCAGTACTTAATGAGCCATCACTAGTCAGCTCTAGTTGTGTCTGCTCACACTGGCACAAAACTAGGGAATAATGTTCTCTTCTAACAGAGATCTATTAGAGGCTAATTATTTAGCAGCGTGCGATTAGCCAGATAGTTCATAAAATCAGCTTGTTGCGCTGTAGAGAAATGAACCAGCAAAAAAATGACCTGAGTGACTTTGAAAAGGGCTAAATGGTTAAGGCCAGAGTTGGTCTGCCAAAGCACGAGTTGATGACGGGGGTGTTGGTGGAAATGCTGGAACAAGTCTGATGAAAGCTCCCGATCATTGTGGTGCTCTTCATAACCCTCAACACTCACTGCAAACTCTGCCTGTGTGGCAGAAATCTGATAGATCCAGATACTCTGAAGACAATTAAAGATTGGTTGATCATAAATAAGCATGGCATTAGCGAGGTACAGTATTTGAAACTCAGCGTGAAGTTTATCTAACTCGGCTCCTCGGCAGAAGCTGCTCATCAACAAACGGCCTTTTAAAGTGACGTGCTCCCGTTACGCTTACTGACAGCTGCAAAAGGACATGCAGTGATCACGTCTGCATTGTAAAATAATGATCTGCTTCCCTGTATGTATACATGAATGAATAACTCGGTGTATGTCTAGACATTGTTAACACACTTTATCAATTCATTCCTCAATTTGTGCTCACTCATCTCATTTGCATGTAGCCATACCTCTTGAGCTCTGCAGCTGAATGGGCCTAATTGAATAGTTGATCACATATTAATCTAATTAGTCTGGTTCAGTCGTGGTCATTGTGTGCTGAATTCATTTCTTCTGTCTTGTTATTGTGTTCTCTCAGGCCAGAGCCTGTCATTGGCCCCAGATGGTTTACTATAGCTAGCGCTGCTGATTTAACTGAGAGCTTCTCCCTTTGTCTCCGGATCAGACCTCCATACTGCACTCTGATCACAGTGATGACAGAGAGGCAGACAGAGAGGGAGGGAGAGAGAGTGGAAACGAGGGATCAAGAGGGAGTGTAAAAAATGTTAGAGAGGAAAAAGAAGAAAGAAAGAGGCAAAGAAGGATACCACCATTACTGTTGAGGGTGATCATCACCATATCCGAGTTTTCCATGAAAAGGCAACAAGTGGAGCCTAATGGGAAATATGCAGATGTATGCAAATATGCTGGATGGGTCGCCCAGAGGCCCACTGGGAGATTAAAGCTCTTCGGGATGGAGAGGGCTGTGGAGGAGGCTAGCACGATGAGCTCAATGCAGCAGTATTAAACAGAGAAACATGACATGAACCAATTCTGGGCCTTGTTGTCAAGCTCATCGCCATTAATCTCACAAACAGACTCATGCTGATGGCAGCACTCTACAGAGATCTGTCAGCCTGAATTGGTATCCTGTAATGCGATCCACGATGGGCATCTTGATAGTATCTTAACAACGATAAAAACCTGGTTCTTTCATTGTTTTTACAGTTGCAGTTTTTGAATGTGGTTCCTTTCCTCCGTCCTGCCACGGTCTTCCAGGTAGATTTGATGGATGAGATCCCAGGGCCGCTATTTCACACTCTTTCACAGGTTGATCGGCTCAAAATGACTGTAGCAGTAGGAGAATGAGACTTAGAGGAGAGGTACAGGCACTTAGGACTTTACCCTCAAGCTCTCCACCATTCACGCTCCACTTCCACATTTGATCCACGGCAGTCTCTAAACCCGAGTCTGCAGCAGCTGGGATGGAAGTGTTGCCGAGAGTTACAGATGTTGAACAGACTGAGCATCAGAATAAACGGATGAAGGCGCTCAGGGTTGCAGGAGTAACCCCGAATGCCCTGGAAATAGAGAAGTTAATTTGTCTTGACAATGCTATGAGGTAACAGCAAGATTTCTTCTTTAGGCTTGGGTGGATGTGAAGCACGACTGAATCGTGAATACAAAACGTGTACTTACAGCCTTGCACAATACCTGGTTCTGCAATGGAATACACAAGGCTGTGTGCATAACAGTTCAACCAGTAAATTCATTCATGTGCAAAAACTTAAAACTCTGCTGTTTTGTGTGCCCGAGCAAAATGTTAGACTCTGTAAAACCATAAAACACTTTCTTTTCTGAGGCTGTTTTGGTTAACTTCAAATGTAGCCTAGCTAATATATCAGAGTGTTGATATTGGCCTTTGATGGATATATCAGTGTGGGCACATATGGTGTCTGAATTGTGCTGATACGTAAGCTTTTTTTGTAATTTAGCATTTAGCGTTTACTTTGTCCAATAAGAGTCTCAGCACTATCAAAAGCATGTATAGAAGAAGAGGATCACTAAAGTGAACACCGCATTAAAAAAATGGGTAAAAGTCAGTGATGACTTCTACTAACAGCAAAGGCTGGCTTTGCATGTACTCATGGTAAAGTATACTGTATCTCATGGCACGTAACTGTCTTATTTTAGACAAATTCCTAAAGATGCGGCTGCTCCGTTTCTGACCATCTGTGAGATTTCCACGATTTGGCAGCCTTCCATTTTTTGATATAATGTTATGACTAAAGCATTGAATGTGCCAGGTCTATACGTGACCTCTCTGTCTTCAAGCAGGCCTGCAGTGGCAGGTGTTAAGTCTCAAATGTTCACATCCGCCCAGGCGTATTTAACAGCGTCATAAATCTACAGTTTACTGTTAAACATGCCATCGTTGCACCAAGAGCGCCTATAAATCAATACGTTGACGTTTACAGCCTCACTCTCCAGAGCTTGTGAAAGACTCTCACATGCTCTGGTAAGAATTTTTCTATATATATATATATATATATATAACTGTACAATATTTTGGTCCTCGGAGCTTAATCAAGTGTTATATTCTAGACAGGAAGAAGGATCATGAAGTGCTTGGGTTAGCATGGGTCAATTGGAGCTCTCGGAGCTTCTTTCTCTTGAACCCTATTAGAGCAGAGCAGGGACGATGCCCTGTTTAATCCCTGCTTCATGTTGCTTGTTAGCCTGGCACTTTTAGCTTAATGCAGTCATACTGAGAAAGCTGCACAGGCCTTATGCGTTGGGTTTCCCGCTGTTTAAATCTTTAACAGACACAAAGAGACAGACAGCACAGCTGGACTTAAGCGCCCACGTAAATTCCCTTTATGCCTTGCCACAGATTACCTTCCCGCTCTGAAATTTCCAAAAGGCTCTCCATTCAGTATTGTGTCATTTGCCCGGACTTTATTGGAAATGCTCCTTCTTAAAAAAACGACTTTGTTGGGAAGTGTTTCTGACAGTGGAAATAACTTTGCCTCGCCTGTCTTGCGTTGCCTTCCATTTTAGTTGCTTCATCGCGTCACACTCGGCTCTACTTTCTAGGCCCGTCTTTCTCTCTTTCTTGTCTCACACACCAGCTGTGTCAGAGTGAAGTGAAACAAGATGTGATCAGCCTAATGTGATTCTCGTGTATCAGCAAACTCTTGTCTGTTTTTAACTTACATAACAGCTTAATTCTTCTCAGACAACACAGGGTCTCATTTTTCCTACTTTTGGGGCATGTTGTCATAAAGTGGGAGTGTTTTGGGACTTCTTCGCTGTATCCATGGAGAAAGCGAAACAGTGTCGATGAAGCCACAAGGCCAGGTTCAGGCATGGCGCCAGCTGCTGATTAAGGCTATTACTTCATAACCAGCGACTGCTGTTTTCTAGGAAAACTCAGAGCATGACATATACCAATAAAGAAATCTTTACAAGAACTAATGGTGTGGGGAATTGTCAAGTGGAAGAGCGGCGCTTTGCTTTGAGTGTGTGTTTCTGTGGTGTGGGGAGGGTGTGATAAAAGCTGACATCCCCTGGGCTTCAGACCACTCTGTCTGGACGTGCTCTTGCAGTGCTGCCTTCTTTAATGGTATTCTTCTGCACATTTACTCTCTGTCACATCCATCTGTCCTTTTATCCATACGTTTGTCCCTTTCTTCATTCGCTCTGCTCTGCTTTAAGCACAGGGAACTTCAATATAAAGAGGTTAGCTCTCGAAAATTAACAATAAAAGAAAAATCAATGTTGTATCTTTACATAAATATCTTCTTTTTAATTAATCTGAGAGATGCAAGATATTTTGTTACGCTTAACAAGATGCATTTATGTAATCCCAATCCTAATTTATCTCTTTATTCATGTTAGACTAGCAGACCTGTGGCACAGTGAGTGCAGTGGCTTGCTGCAACTCCCATTTCATTGGAAACAGGTGCAATTTTGATGAAGTAAAAAGCTGTGACGCAAAAGCCTGTTTTACTGACCTCAAACCCGTTATCACGGCGTAATAGAGCCGCCCATCCACCCGCATTATGAATGTGCAGTACCTTGCAGTACCAGCAGGGTGCGATATTTAATTTCCAGCCGATTCTGTTGATTATCAGCCTTTTAATCGATGTTACATTGCGAATATTGTTTAACAAAAAAAAAAAAAAAAGATGACATGATAGGTGTATGGAGGCCAAATTTACATACATGTCAGCATCTAGCTTGTTGGCTTTAAATAAAATATCACAAAGCGTGACATTCACACGATGTCCTGTAGATGATGGGCGCAATCGGGTGTAAATTTCTTTAAAGCAGCTCAAGCAAGAATTCGTTTTTGTTGAGTATCTAGCTATAACCGATCAGTACTTGGAAGATATTGTAATTCTGTAACGACTGGAAAAGCAAGCAGTTTAATGCCTTTCCACGTCCCCTTCTTCTGTTTTACTTCCAAATAGTCATCTCAGGGGTTAAGCCTGAAGTTTTTATAAGTTGCACATTCCAAAAATCCTGAACATTTGCTTGAGGCAGAAAGGGTTTTATCAATAAAAAGTTACGCAATAAATGTCAAGGGAGCTGCATTTGTCAGGTAAATGACATAGCGACATTTAAAGCCGAGAACTTTCGGTGAAATGACTGTCCACTACAACCTGCCTAGAAATGTCACTCCCCTTTGTGGTTCGTCTAACTTTACAGTGACGGGTCAAGAGAGGACCAAAGATCTGGAAAAGATTTTCACTTTGCCTCTTGGTTATATTATCTGTTAAATGTATTTAGATGCAATGAATAATGAAATTTGACTTCTCTTGATTTCCTCTTTCCCCACATGTATGAATTGCATACAGCTCTTGGGCTTTGTGCATAGTTGGAGTCATAGTCCGCTTCTGCTCACTTCATTCATTTGACTTCTTGGCTCAAACAAAGCTATATCAAAAGCAATATGATGGTGTCTTTTTTTCATCTTCTTTATCAGAAAACCTACAACATGTACGTGTCATCTGTTTGGCACTTTCCCCCCTCTTAGCTGTATGCGGCCTCCTACATGTCAAATTGAGCAAGCACACTAGAGACGCTCTCATAAGGTCTGGAGTGGAACTTGTCCACCAAGTGGGGCTAATTATGCAAATCCCTGCTTCATCCTCATTGGCCAGGGTCAGAGCTGTGATATTAATGATTAAGGAGCAATGAAGTGACAGCAGAAGGAGACAGGAAAAAAAAAAGGCTCTTCTTTTCACTTACACAACTCATGCACCAATAAGATAAAGTGCGGTGTGTTCATTTTCCTCTCTTCAGTCTAACCATGTTCTTGCCTTTCTGGGCTGTGTTCAGCAGGGGGAAGAATCAAGCCCTTTATCTCTCAGCAGTCAACACTTCCCGTTTCCACAGCGACACACTGCTGCATAGTTGCAGCATCTGGGTTGTATCCGTAGCGACCCCGAAACCCTGACAAGGCCTAATCTGAAGTTACGGGCTGCAGCAGGGCAGATTCTGTTCTGTGTGTGTGATCTTTTACCTCTGTGCTCAAGAGGAACAAATACCTCCACAGAGATAAAAAAAAAAAAAAAAGATGAGTACATTTCATCAAAGTGAAGGCATTTACTGAACTTCCAGATATGCCTCAGACTTAAAGAGTAAAGTTAACATTTATAGGGGACTTTAGTTTAAAAATAAAGTCAACAGAACAATTTTAAAACCTAATTGTTAGTTAATAAACCGCGTGTTACAGCAGGTTTCATACAAATGCTGTCTTTGATTATGCGGCCAACAACAGATCTGTATATTCAGTGAAAAAGATCACGGTTTGGCTTAAATATGTCTCTGACAAGAGTTACCCTGCATGATGAACCACGAAGCCGAAGGTTACCCATAGTGCTAAAATATGATGCCAAGAGACCGTAAACAAGTGCGCATATGTGACAAGTTAGAAGCGAGACCCATCCTACCAGTGCTTTTGTCTCGTGTGTCATTTCACAGATGCAAGAGGAACACTTTGTGCTCATTTTTTTTTTGTGTACTTGTGGCATTATCCGACACCACGGGAATGAGAACTGGCAGAAATGCACTGGCAATCATGGTGATTGTGTGTGCAGGAAATGTAACAGAAAACACAAGACAAGGCTGCAGCATCATATGTGTAAGCAAACATAACCTATTTTCTACAGCTGGAGAAATTTAAAACATCAACAGGGCCTAAAAAGTCTCTTCATTTTTATATTGCATGCAGTTTCATCACAGAGCTCTGTTCTCGAATGACACGGCGCGGCTGATAGATAATGCACACATGATCTAATACTGCTCACACTACAGTGAGTGTTCCCAACATGTTGAGATGTATTGCTGCAGAAGCTTTAGAAAAAGTCCCAGAGAACAAGCTAGCAGGTAGAAACTAACATAAGTAATTTGAGTGGCAGCTGAAGGCAATAATTCGCCATAGCCACAAGGATGATTTTGGTCCCTGTGGTTAGAAAAGTGCCAGTCTCCCCCCCCCCCCAAACCTGGGAGAAACCTGTTTATTCTCCTCATTCATCACTTCATGGAAGTTCTAGGAGCTGAACCGCGAGTGTGGTTGAACATGTGTTAGCAGATGTGTGTGATTGTTTTTAATAGTCCTGTCCCTCGGATCCTTGAGGGCATCTGCGTCTCATTTAACAAGTGTGTAATGCGTTTTCTGTTAAGCTAAGTCATGCAGGGCTTGAAAACATCAGTATTGGATCTCTGAGTTAGCGTCGTTGGCTAGCAGCTGCTGAAACCAGAGCTCCGCTATGAAACCATCTGAGCCCAGAGAGACCAGAAAACTCTGCCAAAACTAAAGCAAGCCAAACCCTCCTCTCTTCTTTCCCTCCATCTACTTGCTGCCCCCCTCTTTTTTTCTTCTTCTTCTCCTTCCCCATTCCCCAAGCATGAGCAATTCACAGTTAATTCAATTTTCCCTCAGCTGGGCTCACATGGGACAGCATTGGAATTCCGGTTTGTCATGATAAAATGATTACACGGCATTGTGTTTCTCCGGGCGCCTCCCAGCGCATTTATTAGAATCTGTCAGTGTCAATGTAGATCGGCCAGCCAAAGTGCCCGTCTCCACCGCTTCTCCTCGCCACTCCGCTTCCCCTTCCCTCCCCGAAACTGGTTATTCCTTATGAAATACGTCGCTCCTGGCAGACGCATAATCTGATTACATCCGCTAGATTAAAAATATATTGAATTTTTTCCCCTCCTCTCCTCTTCTCACGTTTTTAACCCCTCTTTCTCCACCTCTTCTTCTTCCTCCGGCCTCTTTTTTTCCCCCCCTCACCATCACCAGTCTCCCACAAAGGACTAATTTCTCTTTCCAGTTACTTTGTTATATTGGGTTTGACTGATGCCAGTTCACCAGCACTTTTATAATGAGATAAGGGACAGTCATATCAACCGCTCCCAGTGAGACAGATGATGATGATTGATATATTTTATCATTAATATTAAAACTATGATTGAGGTCTCAACTTTATTTCAAAAGTTATTTTGCCCCGTCTGGAAGCGGCTTCATGAGAAGAAAATGTTTCACTTTATTAAGATGTCATATAGTGGGAAAACAATGCTTTGTCAAAACTTAGGTAACATTTATTTTGATAGTCCTCTAACCAAACACAGTAAAATATATTGCTCTTCTTTTACCTGCCAACATACTAAATGGATTGAGATGGATTTTATTATTTAAAACACAGTATCAATCACTGAGTAGGAAATGCTATCTAATGATTCTAAAAAAGATGGTAAACATGCACTTATAAGTGAGCCCCTAAATACAAGTATTAATGCAAAGTTCCTTATTGTTTATTGGCCAACATTTATCTCCATACTAAGACATCTGTGATATGCCAGTTTGGGATGCACCAATTCGATTGGTCGCTATGAAAGCTGGCTCAGGTGTTGGCGATAACGTGCTAATCGCTCCTATCTGGATTTGTGTTTATAATACAACATGCGCGCAGCAGCACACCAGTTCTCAATGGAAGAGCCATCAAAACAGGAAGAAGCTAACAGCAAAGGCTCAGCCCTCTGGAGGCGTTTCCCCTCCTGCGACACCACTTTTCCTTTGCATCCTTGGAAAGCTCTGAAAATGGTGCTTTCCCAGTTGGTTTAGCACCTGTCGTGCTAACGTAGCACGCTGCCATCAACTGTAGATTAATATTATTTCACTTCGACCTCACATGTGACGCGCACGTGTGCGAGGAGGTGCACGCACAGTGCGAGCAGTGACAATAAGTGACGACAGTATGCGCTGCCGCAAAAAGCAAAGCGCTGTTTAAGTCTAGTGTGATGGCTGTTCAATAAAATCTAAACTGGCTGGTTTGGAAGGTTGGTTTAGTGTTTCTTAGAGTTGCAAAACATAAATGACATCAGTATCTCTGATTTAAATTTTTGGAAGAAAAGAGGTGACACTGCATCTGTAGGTAAATGGCAACTTTTTTGCCATTAGCCTGTCAACAAGGCCAATATTGGCGGATTCCAATGCTCGGCTGATGTATTGGTGCATCATTAAATATCAGTTATATTAATTGGGTCAATGTGTTTCTTTGTCTTTAGCCTTCGGTACAGATGTTTTGTATTATTTATTTGTATGCTGTTTTTTTCAAACACTTAGCTTTCATGGACCAAAATCTTGGTGTAAACAGATTTTCACCGATGCGTCAGATATTTTCTATAAAGACAAAATGTTCTTCTCCTAATTCTTTCTCTAAGTCCAGTTTTTCAAAAGGAGATTCGACTATATAAGCAGTTTAATTCAGTTTTAGATTATTTCAAAATCTTTTTTTAAAACACCAACAATCAGATAGTTCTGTAGATTATTACAGTAAGGAAAATGTTGTGGAAGACCCCCGTGTTCTGTCATTCCCTAAGTTGCACATAGTGAGGAACAAATATGACTAAAACTTACTCATGACTCCCGCATATAGTTGGATTTCTCTGCAGCCACTCCTGCCACCCTCATCTCCTCAAATCACCTTCTCGCCTCTCCTTTTTTTCCCTCCTCCTCCCTCCCCATCTCTCCTGTCTGGATAATATTACAGCTTATTATTTTTCATATTTCCATCCCTCCCTTTTCCCATACCGACCTGTCAGTCAAGCTGCCATGTGTGATTTGGAGCTGTCACTCACACTCTGGGTTTCGGGTACGGGGGTCCGATGGCTTGTTTACTGAGATGTGACTGGAGGTGTCACGCTGAATAAGCCCACCTCACCCTCCTCCCTCCCCCTTTCTCCTCTTCCTAAAAGCCCCGCTCTGGACTAACAGGAGACCCCCGTGGGTGTGAGGCTTGGGTGGCTTGCGCCAGGTGGGATGTGCCACTGTCGATTTCGGGTAGTGGGTTTAACGTATGTGCGGCCCTGGGTGCATGCCTGCATGTGTGTGTGTCATTTTCTCAGCCAACCAATTACTGTCCCGAGGAGCCAGCAGCTGTCGCCACCATCGTCTTCTCTTTCACCACCATCACTCTTCCTCTTCCTCCTCCTCCTTTATCCCTCCTTTCAGTTGACAGCAGGGAGTCAGAAGGGAGTCTCAGCCCCAGGTCCTGCTCCCATGGGGAGTCATTACACCACTGTGGGACTCTCTCACACACACACAGAGCAACACACAACTTGTCTCCTCTGTCTCTTTCTATCTATCACTATGCCACTACATCCTTCAATTAAGCCTGTGGCTTTCGCTTTGGGCATCTGATGCACATTCATGTGAACACACACATGCACTCTCATCTAATCCTAATGTTCCTTCTATATTTGTCATTACCCGCTCCCCAGATGGGGCTCGGTCCATTGGGTTTTGGATATAATCGAGCCTCGCTGATAGAAGCAGAGTGTATAGAAGTCACACCTTATTCTCCTCTCATTTATTGTTTATGAAGGAATTCTTCAGAAAGCTTTTTGCTCAAGATATGGATGCCACAGTGGCGGTGTAAATGTGTGCTGCCACCGCAGTGCCGTGCCTCCACAGCGCTCTGCTATCTTTCCCTCACCACTCTTGCTTTATCTGAGGCTGTAATACAAACCAGATTGGCCTTATCGTGCTTCTCTTGCCACGCACGCACTCCAACCTAGCATGATTCTCGCTTGCTTGCCTCTACATGTAAACACACGCGTACGCGCGCGCAGCTGGAGCTTACGCGTGCTATCAGTCCCAATCTGTGAGTGGATATGCCAGCTATTTCACTTAACCATGCAGAGTAAGGATGTTGGCAGGTGGGAAGGGGAAAAAAAAGGAATTTGGAAGAGGTGTGGAATATTTCACTTCAGCCATGAATTCTGTGTATAGATAAGGGCGCCTCACTCCGAGTGTGTAGCTGTTTGTACATACGTTTTCGCAGTGTGTGTGTCAGTCTTGTCGAGATTTACCTCCGACACACTCGTTAATCACAGAATTCATTAGTCACCGAGTCTCTAATTGTTTACTTTCCCCTGCGGCAGTACTACACAAGGTTGCTGGCCCTCCCTGTTACAATTTTGGAAGAACATAATGGTAAATTAATTTTCCAGGTAGCTCCGATTCGATTAGTCATTTCTGAGTACACTCTATTAGCCGGGAAATTGCGCATTTGGAAGTCAGAACGGAGAGTCTGGGTTTGATCGCGTTGCTTACCTGGAAAAAAGACAAAGTAGCGGAGGCTGAGTCGGGAGACGGAAAGAGACCCGGCGAGGAAGAGGGATCAAGTAATGAGCCTGAGGGATGAGTTGGAAGAGAAGTGGCCTGGTTTGCTTTGAGTGGCTTTAATGCAGACACGAGCACACAGTGGGAAGATAAATTGATTCCATTAATGAAACCATAATCTACAAATAAAACCAAATTGATTCACTAATTAGTGGGTACACTGCAAGTGATTCAGCTCTAAAACAAGACAAATAAAATAAGCAATAGCTGTTAAATAAAAGCCCCGAACAGTTTGTGTTCGTCTGTACGGCTTTCAGATTTGTGTGAAGCATTTTGACAACATTTAAATAACAGAATGCAAATGCCATTTATGTATTTTGCGACTCAAAACACTGAAACTTCCTCCATTGAACTGAATTGTCTGTTCCGTAGATACGGCCGCTATAAGCACCCTCTGGCTGCTGTCAATCCATATAATCAGGGATAGATAAGGACCAATCCAGAAGAAGTGTGCAGGTGGTAAATGTGGCAAGCTAGCAAATGTTGCTTTGTATTGCATGCTTTATGTTGGAAAAGGGTGCATTTTTACCTAAACGGGGATTGTTTCCAAGTTGTTTTGGTGCCTAAACTTACCCAAACGTTTAATTAACGTTAAACGTGTGCAGGAGCAAATCTGTAAAGCGATGTTATAGCAAAGTGAAGCCTAGAAGATGGGTGAATTCATGTGTCACAGTTGTAAATTGCATGGATTGAGCTTGAGTCGATGTTTTAAGCTGCCGTTCAGTAGGGCGGTAGGACTACCATTAATTGAGGTCCCTGCTAGTAGGCAAAAGAGGCCCTCTTATAGAGTTATCTAGGGGACTGATAGTGACTTAGGATGGTCGTTCAATCATTCATTCAGTTGATTTCATAACATTTGAAACAGGTGGTGAAACTAGCCGCCTTACATTTTCTGAATTAATCTGATTTTTTACTCAGAACTAACAAATTACAAATTCCGTCCAAAAAAAAAACAAAACGTGATTATTGCCGATGCAAATATCTCAGTCGGCTCTTTTGTGACGAGCAGTAGGTTACAGTTTGTAGACCGTACTTAGTTAATGGTTCTCAATGTGAAGCATCCTCACATCCAACTTAGTCTTTAAAGAGAACTTACTCAATGATTGAACATCTCTTTTATTGACTGCCCTGCTACCTTTTCAACACGTGGACTCAACCAGTGACGTCCTGTTGTTTCAGGGCCTTTTAGCTTGCCGGAGACGAGGCCTTGTATGTTCCAGCTTTGTGAAACATTTTGAATATTTGGGTATTTGCACGGACATGCATACATGCTCGTGCTTTCAAGCATGTATATCACAGCTGTATTGTTGTGTCATGGACTGAGCTGCATATGGATGAGCTAACAGAGAGTAATCTGCGCTTCGAGGCAAGCGAACGTGCACGAGCACGTCCACTTCTTTCACGATACTGAAATAGAGATGCAATAGCCCGTATCACAAGTGAACTTACTTAAACTATGCATTATAGATCAACGCGCGCGGCCTCTCTCCCTTTCTCACACACATATATGTATACACACTTTCCTCTTTTTCCTCATTTCACCGAGCCTCCGCGCACGCAAACATGCTACATCACAAATGATGGGATTTAAACATCAACAGTATGAAATATTCATGTGTCAGTGCCAGCCGCTCGAGCAGAACTAACACCAAGGGGGATTTGCCTTCAGATCTGAGGATACCACTGCATTCATCCCTCTCTCTCGTTCTCAAACTCTCTCTCCCTGTTTCGCTCTCCCCCTCTTGTGTTGCAGCATTCTGAGCCATTGTCACGGTGTTGTGTACCAGTGTGTTCCTGAGTATTGTTCTACTTTTCTGTGATAACGCCTTTCCACTCTCGAGTGGTGTTTTTTTTTTTTTTTTTTTTTTTTTTTTTTTTTTTTTGTTTTTTGGGTTTTTTTTTAATGTCTGTGACTTGGAGGGGGGGCAAAAATTGACACGTGTCCTCAACCCTTTTTGTATTCTTAGCTCAACATGTGGGAAAGGTGGGAAAGGCGGGTGAGACAGACTGACTGGGAATCAGAAACTCAGGGGAAGACAGTGAGTTCAAGAGAGGCTAGTCAGAGTGGATTTCTGACTCTGTTAAGAACCTGATTGTAAGGATGTACCGATACATTTGTAACAGTGCAAATGACAGATGTTTTTTTCTGTTGTGTCACGTCAGTTTTACATTTGATAAATGCCCAAAGATGAAAAAGCCTTGACTCTTAAAGCTTTAGCTATACCCCTCACTGGGTTAGCTATAAACTTTGGCTACGTTCACACTGCAGCCTGAAGTGACCCAAATCCGATTTTTTGTTAAATCCGATTTTTTTTGCGTGGTCGTTCACATTTCCAAAAATATGCGACTTGGATGTGATCTGTGTTTGAACTGCAG
>JAVDPK010016643.1:0-17305 GCA_034780415.1 Cichlasoma orientale
GGTATGGGTATGATGGTAGATTCCTTCCATGCATGTGGGACGAAACCAGTGTCCAAAAGCAGCTGGAAGAGTTGAGTTATGACACCCCCAAGTTGATGGGCACATTCCCACAATACTCTGCCACACTAATGAGTGTGTCTGCATTTGAATTAAATAGAAACATCATTTAGCTGAAATGAAGCACTTTTACTCTTCACATACATTCTCTACTAAGTTTATTAGATTTTATTTCAGCACCAGGAGCTGTCCACACTATGACTTATACAGATGGTAAATTCATATCTACTTTTATAGTGGCAAATCTATACCAGATTAAATAAATAATGAACAAGGTCAGTCCTTAGTGATTTTACATGTTTGTTTTATTGGCTTGATGGGTATTTTTTTGTTTACTCTTATTGTTTTTAACTCTTCTGTGTAAAATGACCTTGAGTGCTTTGAAAGACGCCTAAAATAAAATGTATTATTATTATTATTATTATTATTATTATTATTAATCTGATTTCATGCCCAATGGCAGCTATTTGAAGACCAATAAGTTGACACATTGGTTTGCTTATCAAAAGATTAAAAAAAATAATAATATTGGCTTGAAATTGCAGAATGCAATTTTTAAAATATGCAGATATTCTCACCCTCATCGTCATCGTCACCAAAGGGGTAGAATACAGCCACAGCAACATTGAGCAGACAGGCCAGGTAGAAGGAGATGCTTCCCCAAAGAGAGATGTGACTTGAGAACCAGAACAGAGCCTTATTTTCTGTGCAAACACAACAGGAAGTATAAGTACAGGGAAACACAAATTCAGCACACACAAAATCGCTGCCAGCCCTTCAGTTTACTGTGGAAATAACATAACCAGACATGCTGGATGGGAATCGTGATTTACGGTCCTGCAGCCTGCTTCTGCTGCCACCACCATCATTATTTTCCAAGAACTGGATTCAGAATGTAAAGAGGACTTACTGCGAATCTTCTTTTGCCAGCTCATCTCATTGTAGAGGTTGTCAAACTGCTGGAAGAAGTCGTTAACCTTGCTGCCTTGGTCATCTCTCTCAGTGGTGGTGAACACACGCATCTTGGACTCCTCAGTGAGGTACTCACAGATGTTAGGGACTGGAAACACTATCTGCTCCATGGTGCGGTCATGACGCACTATCTGATGACAAACATTCCTCATTAAAGGTTTTTGATATGACTGTATAGTTCGAAAAAAGTTTTAGAGATTACAAGGATAAAAGACAAAATGCTGATGAGGTTTACCTCTATCTGAGCTGTGTGCTTGGCATAATAAAGGAGGACGTCATCCTTCTCTTCATCCGTGTCCATGCCTGACCCTGGACCCAACCCTGACCCTGGCCTGAGGTTCTGCTGCAAGATCTTGTTGTGCCTGGCCAACTAGGGATGGAAAAGAAAAGATTTAAGATAGAACTCGCATGGTGGTGGTAGCATCATGTTATGGTACACTGCACAAAGTGGATGGAATAAAGAAGGAGGAGGACTACCTCCAAATCACATAAAATCCAAATAAAATACATTTAAGTTTGTGGTTGTCATGTGACAAAATGTAGAAAAATGGTACAATACTTTCTCAAGTTACTGTACTGTTTCCATTCAAGTTCAAGCTTTATGACCTTTTTTTATATTAGATCCTAAGCTACCATCTTCTATCAAGGCCATTATTTCAAATAATAATAATAATCTTAAATAATAATGATCCAGATCAACAACCAAATTTAACAGTTTCTTCCTATATTCACACTCCACCAAGGTAGTTTTTGTGTAATCTCACTAATAAAAAGACATACAAAAAGAGCACCCCTGGCACAAGGAACAATGGATGGCCAATAAACAGCCATTTGGGAAGGATTTTTGGTTCCGGTCTTTTTTTCTTTTTTGTGTTGTTTTCCTATTTTGTGTACATCTGACAGATGTGAGAACAGCTACAAATCCAAGTTAACAAATGAGATTTTCTTAATTTTTTCTACTCTGCGTAGTTGATCTGACATCAGTTTACTTGAAGTGTGCATCAAAGTAAAAAGTGTGGCAAAATAACAAAACCAATGTATCAGTTAAGATGGTTTGGATGATTTTGGCCATTATTTTAAAACTTATTTTAATCATTTATTTTACTGATTTAGAATATGTAATTGTAGAGAAATTAAAATACCTATTTAGTTTATATAGTTCTCTTTTTGCAAGTCTTAATTAACCAGAATATATCAAGATGATATATTCAAAAGCAAATGTACAAGTTTGTGTGTGCATGTTGTAAGCTCAAAAAAAAAAAAAAAAAAAAAAAAAAGTTGAACATAAAAAAAAAAAAAAAAACTGCTTGTCATGATGAAACAGGTCTGCTAGTTAGACTTAAATATCCTGTCTGACACTTGGCTCTAAAGAGACAGAAGTGAAAACCCACAAGACTTGCACTCTTCAACTTACAGTTTAGACAAAGACGGCGGCACTTCAGATGGACACAACATTCAAAACAAAATGATTTTCTCAGGAGTACAGTAGTCCTGTCTCATTCCTTCATCCCTGACAAGGTGAACCATGTGTATTTAGTTGTGCAGTGACTACCTGCCTCGATAAAAATGCCTAAAGCCTTTCTGTCAGTAGAACCACTGTCACATCACAAAAACTAATTTCAGAAAACTGTCAGAGCAGTTCATTCAGAGAAGCAGTCTTCCATCATTTGACACTCCTGTAGTGCATTGGTCCAGTGGTTATTATAAGGTCAGACAAACAGGGCAAATGCAGTGATGCCTTAGTTATTACCTGGTGGGCCAGGATGTAAATGTTGTGTCCGACATCTTTGGGTCTGATCTCGTCTCCCGTGCTGTCCTCGTCGTCCTCACTCACCAAACCCTGAGAGTAGGCGTCCTTCATTACATCCACCTGAAGCAAAAGTGTTAGAAAAGTCAGTCGTTGCACTGGACATATCAGTTTGTGTACATGCTTTACTACACTTACCAATTCAGTGGGTCTCATCTTGTAGAGAATCTTCTCTGCATTCTCACTGTCCTGGCAGCTCTCCATGATCGCTAACAGGAGTTTGGAGGCATTGTTCTGTAATACAAGTTCCCAATAATCAGCTTTTATATTTTGATTAGTGATGCACTACAAAGCTGAGCAACTGAGGGGAAAAATACTTGATGGATGCAGTTTTAGCAGAATGCTGTGACCTGACTAAAGGGTTGCACTACTGAAAACCTCTGCAGTCAGACAGGTAGACTGTAGCCAGTAAGCATAGGCTGTATTTGCCCTTTTAAGTATTGAACAATTGCTAATGTCTATATCTAATTAATACTATGCAGCATTGTAAGTATATTATATACTAATGGAAGTGTGTCACCTCCCAGACCTCTCTCATACACCTCCTCCTCACCTTGAGCTGCAGCACCAGGTCTAGCCGGTCCTTCTCCAGGGGCTTGATGGAGTTGACAATCAGTGCTATAATAATGTCAATACCGTTCGACTCATGTTTAGCTATGCAGCTCTGGAAAAGAAAAATGGACATGCAGTAGTTAGTGTTAGCTAAATTACATAAAGATATATACAATACCAATCAAAAGTTTCACCCATTCATATGAATGTGAGAGCGTGTCCAAACTTTTGACTGTATAATTCATCAGAAGAAAGTCTCTATGTTTTACAAGTCATGCTAAACCCAAATAACAGATAATCGTGTATTATACCACAGCTCATGATTAAAACAGCGGTGCGATCACAAAGTTCTGCAACTCCACCCATAAAGGAGTAAAGAGAACATTTTTAGAACAATGTCTAGACTACTTCCAGTGCATCTGCCTTTTTTTTTTTTTTTAGATAATTCAGCCCCTTTATGACCACTTGCATATGCAAAATTTCACCACAGACCTCAAACATGAGGTTTTTCTTAACCACTTACCAAACACACTGTCACCCGTCCCAACACACATTTGGAGGGAGAGCTGCATCCTGGACAGACTGCAATCCATTACAGGGCCAACTCAGGCAGTCACTCATGCTCACATTCACACCTACAGCCTATTTAGAATCACCAAATTTCCTCCTCCTGTCAATTACCGGAAACCCACACAGGCACAGGGAGAATATGGACACGCCACACAGAAAGGCCCCAGCTGGCCAGCAGGTTCGAAACCACATTTTCTTGCCGTGAGGTAACAATGCTAAACACTGAGGTGCCCAGGAAATTTTAATATTATGGCTGGAACCCAGAGATCAAGCAGGAATTTTCAGTTGAAGAGTCCACATTGGGGCAGGACCTTCTTGCCTCACAGCAAGAAGGTCCTAGTTTCGATTCCACCTTGGCCGGGGTCCTTCTGTGTGGAGTTTGCATGTTCTCCCTGTGTTTGCGTGGGCTTTCTCCGGGTACTCCGGTTTCCTCCCACAGTCCAAAGACATGCAGTTACTGGGGTTAGGTTAATTGGTGATTATGTAGGAACGGTTCTCTGTCTCTCTGGGATAAGCTCCACCCCCCCAACCCTGATCAGGATAAGCAGAAGAGAATGGCTGGATGGATGGAGTCCACACTGTCCAAGCCCAAAAGTGCCACACAGGGTCAGGAGCATGACATGCTTGCCCCCCCTTCCCCTTCTATATTCATGGGATTGTGCAGGATGAATTCATCCCTTGGAACTTGGAGTTCTACTGTAACCTCCTGAGGTGTCTAAAGGAAAAATCCTCTGTGGACATGACCCTAATGGTAATCCATTATGCACCCGCACAAACTGAAAACACAGGAGTTTTTTTGGCCACACCAACATAATCTTCCCTCACAGCAAACCTTACTCACCAGATTTGACTCCTTGTGAATTACATTCAAATTAATGGGTTATTTTGAAACACTATTCACAGATTCACAGCACATGACATTACACAAGGAGACTACCTTGAAGGGATAATGAGCCAAATTTAGAGCACTTTTTTAAATTTTAACTGGCAGAGTTGCAGAAGTGCAAAAAATAATGTGCATCGCAGTTGTCTGAACTCAGCTCGTGAATACATGAATGAATGAATGAATGAAAGCTTTTCACTATAGTTTTAATGATACTGTGTGTTCTTTACATTTGGGAAAAGATGAACAAGTCTTCAGAACTATTCACATAATTCTTCTTCTATTAAATAAATATACTGACAACCTGACTATCCAATGAATCTAGCATGTTCTCCCAACTAACCAGTCACCCAACCTACCTGGTTTTCATGGCAGGGTCCCTGGCAATACTCTGTAATGGTTTCCAGTGTTTGGCGAATCAGATCCACATTGCTCTCATTAATATAAAGTCCCAGCAGCCCTAGGCCTCCGGTGGTGCTCCCACAAATGCAGTCCAAGAACTGAAGCGTCTCACATACCAGATTGTAGTTAGTCTTGTTGTTCTGATTGCGCAGAAAGTTCTGGATTCAGAGCAGATAGAAAAAAAAACATTTTAAAAAGTCATTCAGCGATCAATTTAACGATCGGACTTGAAAGTTTACGAAGAGTTCCAGTACCTGCAGCTCTGAATTGTGGTTCTCACAGAGCAGCTGTAGGTAACGCAGGACTGGTTTCATGATTGTGATGGCCGGGCTCATCTGAGTTTCTTCCGAAGCCTCCTCGGCGCCAGTTTGCTCACTGTTTTGGCCAAGGCTATCAAGATCATTGTCCAGCTCCTTTCTGAACGAGCAGAAGGCCTTTGAGGTCACCGAAGAGGCTTCCTTTAGCTGCCCTCGCATGTCTTCCCTGATGTGACGCCCAAAATCTTTCCCTACAAACGCCATGAAGAAAGGATAACAAAAAATAAATAAATAAAACATGATTCAGTGTTTAACTTCAGGGCAGGACAGTAACATTTAAAAGGACACATAGGCAAATGGTTTCCATTTATAAGCGTGGCAATTGTATTCTAGGCTAATTAAAATTTATATATTTACAGACTTTCACTGACAAGTGGGCAACTATTGAGTGGGTTTCTGTAGCATTAAAAACACCCAGTCTTAATACAATGGCCTTTTGATAGGATTGTGATGTGGGCTGTCACATGCTTCAGACATGTGACTGCTTGAACTGGGAACAACAGTTTGAACAGAAGTCAGCAGAGCAACAGAGATCATTCTGGATTTATCCACCACTGCTGTGGATAAATCCAATACTGAACTTCTGGACGTGGGACACTGTGAAAGCATTAAGGTTTTTCAGTTATAATGGAGTTTGTGGCTTTTTAACTCACTCTTTCTATGGAAACGCCTGGACGTGCTGAGGACGTGACCCTCATGACTCAGTATCGCGCTTTTAAATGCTAGGCACCTCTGACATTATAACAGAGGTGATTCACTTCAAATGAACTTTACTTACTTACGTTCAGCTTCACTTTGACATTTTGACACAGTGCTTAGCTGCATTTTTCAGACAGCTGAGCTAACAAATGCTGCGTGGACACAATGTGGTGTTTTTGCTACAATATCAGGTAAATAATGTAAAGAACTGTACCTTTCTTAGACCTGACAGTACCGACATCAATGTCATCATCCCTTTTTCCGGATTTGACTTCAAACATGTTGACCGTCACGGTGGCTCGAATCTCTTGCTGGGCCAAACGCATGCGGTCATAGAAAACCTTGAAGAACATCTCTGACTTTTTCTGCTTGTGCAGCTGGCTGTAGAATGAGTGCTGGTCGGGAGGCAAAAGCAGTCATGAGCGTAATTTGAAAGCACGTGGAGGGGAAATAAAGGATTCGTGCATCTGTGAAGCCCACCTGTATCTGTGTGTTTCCACCCTTGAGAAGGCCAATGCCCAGCTGGATGCTCTCCTCAAACAGTCGATCATTCTTGGTGTTGACGATGAGTTCAATTACCAGCTCTGTTGCCCCAACACTGTCCAAAAGGCACTGGGTCTCCGCAACGCTGGTGCATGGCTTGTCGGCGTCTAGCATGGGAGAACCTCCTGCAATGATTTGAAAAGTCAAAGCCCGGCTCCTGCTTTTCATCCCTTTTCTGATTTAAAAAAAAAAAAAGTCATGTATGTTTCCAGCTCCCTCTCTCTTTGCCTCTGGCTTTCCATGCATGCGCATAACAGAACCATATTGCCATATATATTATTGCAGATGGAAATCATCTTTTGCTTATAATGGTCCTGACTGAAATATAAGTATTCTGAACAGGTAAAACTTCACAAATTATTATTATTTTTAATACACCTCTAGTATATTCCACACCCGTCTAGCCCAAATATTTATGCAGTGCATTAGAAACCTCTTAAGTATGCCAACAATTGTCAAAGAGCATATTGTCTAAGATATGGAGTGCTGTCATTTTAGTTACTGTTTCCTCTGCTGTGAGTAGTTATTGCAGCATCTACTGGGTTTATTTAGGGTTCTCAGTACCAGATGAGCTGTTTCCACTCCCGAGCTCTGACTTGGAGAGAAGCTTTTCATTTCCAAAGTAGCGTGTGAGGAGAATCTTTCTCAAGTCGTTTCCCTGTGGAGACAGAAATCATAATGTTAAATCCATATAAAAGTCTGACAGAGTATGAGCCTTAAACTTGGAAATTCACACTTAACAGATTTAGAGAAAGTAGCTTCTTTTCCCTCTCTCTTTTTTTTTTTTTTTTTTTAAAGAGCAATAACTGTAAAAATGATCAAAATGAAGGACAAATGCTAAGAAGCGAACATTTGCGGTAAGGGGCATTCACTGGCATGAAATCTATCCAATCATCTCTCAGGGGGCTGAGCAGATTTCATCTCATTTCACCTAATAGGAATCATCGCCATCATCCCATGACACATTTCTGCCTTGATGGAAGCAGTGGTTTGCAGGATGACAATGCTCTTATCAACAAAGAGATTGGAGCTTGAGAGAGCATGACAATTACAATGTTGTCCAATATCGTGATTCTATCGGAGCATTTATGAGAGATTCTGAGATAGCAGCTAGGACGTGTTTGGCGAAAGGCCATCCATAATGATGAGAGATGTTATTTTAAGATTTTTGGTTAATATTATTCTGGCCTGAAATCCCCTACACAGTTTTAAAAACTTAGACCATGAACCATTGATCTTACCCTAAACTATTTGGGATCAAGACTAGTTTTCCCTCTCTTAAACAACTTTAATTGTACAAAATATGACCAGACTGTGCTTCTTTCACACACCAAGCACATACAAGCAGACAAGTAAAAACAAGTGAAAAAGGCTATACAGAAGGGGTCATTTGTGTGCAAGAATTATTGATGCATATGTACTAAGCAATGCACTGCACAATGCTAGCTTGCCTCTAGCAGCTCATTTGTTTAATAGCTGCATTTGTTTTCTTTCTAATAAATATCTCTCTGTGTCTGTGCGACATTTGATGCAGATGAGCAGAAATGAGATGAAAAGATTCACGGGGATAATCTTCCTTCAGTGGTTGTGTAATCAAAGTGTGTGACTGGCAGGTGGGTGACTTGCATTGTATATTTCATCATTATTTTTAATGGATGGAAAAGGGAAGGAAGGAAGGAAGGAAGGAAGGAAGGAAGGAAGGAAGGAAGGAAGGAAGGAAGGAAGATAAATTATGTATGAACACTACAGGTGGTCAGCATCCGTTTCTATGGTAATCTAACAACTCAATAAGGTTGTGTTTGATGACACATCACTTGTATTGATCAACAGATTGGAAGAAGAGCTGGATAAGGGGTGGAGTTAAAAATGAATGGACTGTAGGCAGCCACTTATGGTTTCATGTTAGCAGGCTAGCAGCGAGGTGTCCATTAAAATAACACCTGAATACACTATTAGTTACACCTGAATTGTTGATACAAGACAATTATGCCAATTTCTGACCCTACCATCGTCAAAGCAGAAATTGAGACTCAGACCATGCAAAAATCTTCTACTGTCCACTTTTGCTGAGTGTGAATTGTAGCCTCAGTTTCCTGTCCTTAGCTGAGAGGAGAGGCATCCGGTGTGGTCTTCTGCTGCTGTAGCTCTTCTGCTTCAAGGTTCAACTTCGGTTCCAACTTGGCCCAGGCTTCTCTCTCTCTCCCTCTCTCTCATGTTCTCCCCATGCCGGGTGGGTTTCCTCCCACAGTCCGAATGCAATTACTGGAGTTAGATTAATTGGTCACTCTAAATTGCCCATGAGTGTGAATGGTTGTCTTGTGTTGGCCTCGAGACAGGCTGGCGACCTGTATAGGGTCTACCCTGCCTCTCTCCCCATGTCAGCTGGGATAGGCTCCCCCGCGGCCCCAAACAGGATAAGCAGAAGACGATGGATAATTAACGTGATCTTAACCAAGAATAAATCATATGAAACAGTGCTGTAAAGTTTTGTCTAACTTATTCAGCTACGTGAAAACACACCATTAATTGCAGTATAATTAATACATGAAGGCCAAGAAAAACAACGCAGTGGTTGCTAACGTGACTTGTCCAACATCAGCTTAGACAAAGTGTGTTTGCACATCCATCCAGCTCACAAAGATGCACGCAAATCACCAACGCAACTTGCAAAGATGTCTTCACTAAATACGGTGTGTAATGAAGGCTTCAGGAGTTTGGTCAACATACTGGACAAAAGATGTGTTTTCCCCTGATGCCTTTTTCCTTCAAATTGGCAAAGCCTGCACTGTATGCTAAACATTGCAGAGAGGGATCTCACAGCTGTTGAGTACTCGGCTGTGAGTTTTAATTTCATCCCTCATGCAGGTACAATGAAAGGAAAGAGTTTTTTTTATTTTGCTTTTAGGAGCTGCACTTGGATCAAGTGAATAAACACCTTATTTGTCTGTGAAGATATTTTAAAATAACAGAAATGTAGTGCAATGTAAAAGTGAAAGCAGTGCTTGTTGATTTAATTTTGTGTTACGTTTTGGTCGAATTTTTTTCATTTATATTAACTGCTGCACTGAATTTAGGTGAATAAAGAGGACCTATTTTTGTACATTGGCGGGAATGTAGCACAACATGAATGTGAAAGTAGTGTTATGTTTACATGACAGAGCAATTAAAAACATTTTTGTCAATTAAAAAAAAAAATCACTGAATGACTGTGACAAATAATCCTGACCTCAATAGTGATCAAAATAGTTGTGATAATCATTTTGCCTGTAATTGGTGAGCCCTACTTCGTTGTAATGAGTTACTTTTGCCTTCCTACATGCTCAAAGCAGGCTGGCCATTCTCCTCTAACCTCTGGCTGTAACTTATGATGTTGTAAAGTAACTAAAAGGTGGAACTATTAATTGTTCATTGGGTAGTTGTTAATTAATCCATCTATCCATTCATCTTCTTCCACTTATCCGGGGCTGGGTCGCGGGGGCAGCAGCCCAAGCAGAGAAGCCCAGACCTCCCTCTCCCCAGCCACCTCAACCAGAGAGACCCCAAGGCATTCCCAGGCCATCCGAGAGATATAATCTCTCCAGCGTGTCCTGGGTCTACCCCGGGGCCTCCTCCCGGTAGGACATGCCCGGAACACCTCACCCAAGAGGCGCCCAGGAGGCATCCTAGTCAGAAGTCCGAGCCACCTCAACCGGCTCCTTCCTTTCTTTTTCTTTTTTTTAAACTTTTTTTTTTTGGGCCACAGCGGCTTTTTATTGCAGTAGAGGGAGACAGGAAATGGGGGAAAGATACAGGGGAAGACACGCGGGCAAACTAGCGACAGGCCAGGACTTGAACCCGCGCCGTCCGCACTGCAACATGTGGAGGAGCAGCGGCTCTACTTTGAGCAACCACCCTTCGGAGAAAGCTCATTTCTGCCGCTTGTATTCGCGATCTTATTCTTTCGGTCACTACCCAAAGTTCATGACCATAGGTAAGGGTAGGGACATAGATCAACGGGTAAATCGAATGCGTCGCTTTTACGCTCAGCTCCCTCTTCACCACGACAGGCCGGTGCAGCATCCGCATCACTGCGATCCGTCTGTCTTTTTGCTACAATATCAGGTAAATAATGTAAAGAACTGAACTGTACCTTTCTTAGACCTGACAGTACTGACATCACTGTCATCATCCCTTTTTCCGGATTTGACTTCAAACATGTTGACCGTCACGGTGGCTCGACTCTCTTGCTGGGCCAAACGCATGCGGTCATAGAAAACCTTGAAGAACATGACTGACTTTTTCTGCTTGTGCAGCTGGCTGTGGAATGAGTTCTGGTCGGGAGGCTAAACGAGTGAGTGCAATTTTAAAACGTGGAGGGGAAATAAAGGATTCATAAACTGGTAAATCGAAAGCTTCATTTTTACGCTCAGCTCCCTCTTCACCACAACAGCATCCGCATCACTGCGATCCGTCTATCAATCACACGTTTCCTTCTCCCATCACTCGTGAACAAGACCTAGAGATACTTGAACTCCTCCACCTGGGGCAGCAACTCGTCCCTGAGCCAGAATGGGAACTCCACCCTTTTCCGGCTGAGGACCATGGCCTCAGACTTAGAGGTGCTGATTCTCACGCCAGCCGCTTCACACTCGGCTGCAAACCATTCCACTGCGAGCTGGAGGCTACCATCTGATGAAGCCAACAGGACTGCATCTTCCACAAAGAGCAGAAACAAGATTCTGAGGCCACCAAGGTGGAAACCTTCTGCCACATGGCTAAGCCTAGAAATTCTGTCCATAAAAATTAACAAAATCTGTGACAAAGGGCGGCGCTGGCAAAGTCCAACAGACAAACAGTAAACGAGTCCGTCTTTTTGCCGGCTATACTCACCAAGCACTCATTGTGGTTGTACAGGGACTGAATGGCCCGCAACAATGGGCCAAACACCCCATACTCCCACAGGACACCTCGAGACACCTTCGACTAACGGACGGACCCTGCTTTCCAGCACCCTGGTATAGACCTTACTGGGGACGCTGAGGAGTGTGAGCCACCGAAAGTCGGAGCACACCCTCCGGTCTCCCTTCTTAAAGATGGGGACCACCACCCCAGTCTACCAATACAGTGGCACCGCCCCAGATATCCATGTGATGTTGCAGAGGCGTGTCACCCAAGACAGCCCTACAACATCCAGAGCCTTCAGGAACTCAGGACAAATCTCGTCCACCCCAGGAGCCTTGCCACCAAGGAATTGTTTAACCACCTCAATGACCTCACCCCCAGTGATGGGCGAGTCATCCCCCTCGTCCCCAGACTCTGCTTCCACTACAGAAGGCGTGTCAGTGGGATTAAGGAGGTCCTTGAAGTATTCCTTCCACCGCCTGACTATAGCCTCAGTTGAAGTCAGCAGCTCCTGAGTCGCCTGATGGTTTGCTAGAATCACTTCGAGGCCCTCTGAAAGTCTTTTTCCATGGCCTCACTGAACTCCTCCCACACCCGAGTTTTTGCTTCGGTCACCGCTTGAGCCGCGTTCCGCTTGGCCTGCCGATACCCGTCAGCTGCCTCCGGAGTCCCACAGGCTAACCAAACCCGATAGACTCCTTCTTCAGCTTGATGGCTCCCTTCACCTCCCTTCCTATTTTTATTTTATTTTATATTATTTTTATGTAGCTTTTAGACCGTGTTGAATCATCTGTGAAGTAATTTGAACTGCACTAACCTTCATGAAAGGTCCTATACAAAGAAAGATTGATTTATTTATTGACTGGCATTGTTGGTCAGACAAGTAATCTGAAGACATCACCTCACCCACAGTCCCATAGACATGTAATAGGCATTTTTTCCATTGCTTGTGCATTTATCCTGAGGTTTGCATGAAAATGAATACATTTCCTTAATATTTCAGAATTTTGTAGTTTGCAACTGATGCACCAAAAATTCAGCAATTATCTGGTATCTTTGTTCTTTTGCAAGTTTCTCTACTGTCGTACGGTGTTGACTGTCACACCTCTTTTAAAGCTGACACGTACAGCTAATTAGTATTCAGATGTATATGACTCATTTGTGTAGCTGCCATTGTAAGTAGTTACTTCTCACTATAAATTGTGGGTGCATTTGAATGTGGAAAACGCAATGTGACTGTTGAAGGAGGTTCATCTAAAATAAAACTGAATTATCAAGGAGAAAGAATGGTCATTATTAATGGGATTAATAAAAAATAATAATAATTCTGATAGTGAGGCATCGGATAAATGATGCACCTCAATGTCTCACCACAGAGGCTGGCCAGATACAGTTCTGCTAAGGATCCTCAAACTAAGAGTACCAAAGAGCAAAGATGTGTAGGAGCACGTGTAGCTGATGCTCCCTGTGTCAGTAAACACTCCATCTCATCTGCAGTCAGCAGAGACACTTGTCTGCCTGCACTGTCTGGCTGAGCTGTCTCACAGAAACTGACACACGCATGCGGACACACACACACACACACACCTACCTACACACACCTACACACACACATACACACACACACTTCTTGAACTGAAGGTGAGGATCCATTGAGCCAGTGTCTCATTTCCACACACCACTACACAGACACAATCTCGGTGCATCTCCAACCTCAGCACTACACTTTCTTAAGGCAATGCCTCCCAATACATGCTCGCTTGCAGACTGAACCGTGTTTGACTTAGCATTTCCGTTTTTCCTGACACAGGAAGTACCACTAAGAAGAAGAAAAAAAAAATGCTCTTGCAGGGAGAAGCTGGAAGGGGGTGGGGTGGTGACATTTTTTTTTTCTCTTGTTTGCCTCCCTTCTGGGTGATGCAGTCTGCTGGCTAGGTCTGCAGAGAGAAAGGAGAGAGGAGGCAGGATGGCAGTAGAGAAGAGTCAGCCCTGCCTGACTCATCTGCTTGTTGCTGCATTGACAAGAAAAACTCTAGTCAGGTGATGTAAGAGCTACGAGAGAGAGAGAGGGCGCGAGAGAGAGAGGGAGAGCGAGAGACCAAGAAAGAGAGAGAGAAAGAGAGAGAGAGAGTGAGAGCGAGAACTGACAAAAGTAAGAGGAGGGTGGCAGGAGGAAGAGAGGAACAAACAAAACCTAGCAATGAGCAGACACTCGTGGTGTTTTAAAATGTGCACCGGCACGCCACACTGCGGCTCTGGTGTCCAAGCTGGGGATGAGCTGCCGATCCCCACCTCTGGGTCCCCCCCCCCCACCCCCTCCCCCTTCCAGACCTCTTGCAGCTCTGCTGTCTACAGATTCCTGTAACTCCAGTGAGAAGCATGGATAAATAGAAAGCGCCTGTTCTGTGCTTCTTTAGGTGGTCTGAAAACTCACGCATGCATTGGAGGGCAGTACTAGCTGTAAACCAGGACATACAGTACCTGGATAGAGAAGTTTGAGTTGCTGAGCTCTGATAAGGAAGCAGAGAGTCAGGCCGTGAAGGAGGACCATGTTCCCCAAACAAGGTTGAGATGAGAGGGGTGGGAGGGTAAAGGCTTTCTTTTCTGCATTATTTTCTCCCACAACAGAGGAGTCAGTCTGTCTTTTATGAACAGCAGGAATCAAGTACACAGTGAGTTTCCCTCACAGGCTTTGACAATCCAACAACTTCACCATCACAAAGCATCAGAAGCTTCAGCCGACACAATGATCAGGACACATTGTCAAACTCAAACTCTGCCTTTTTGCATTGTGGTCATTAACATGAGACACAAAGACTCAAAGGGAAATTCGATCCTATGTATGGTTTAAAAGCACGAGATACAAGTTATCTAATAAAAACTTCAGTAGTCTCTAAGGTGAGCTTGGAGCTGAAGGGAAAATGAAAAGCTTAAAGTGGGGGCCTTTTATAATAAAATACATATCCAAGATTTCTTCTTGCAAGACACTTATTTTGTAAAGATTAAAAAAAAAAGGAAAAGAAATTAAAATGCATACAGTCGCATTATTCTGCCGTTCTAGCAAAAACACAATAACATGAACAGAGATTAAAAGCAAAACATGAGGGAACACCGGCTGATCTGTAACTACCACCAATAACTGAGACCACTGTGTTCATTTTTCTTCTGTGAATTTGTGGATTGACGAGCTCAGGATTTCTGAAACTCTTGCCATTAGTCAACTCCATTAGGGTGAACCATTTCTGCCTATTTGCATTTCATCCCGACTCTTTTACCTACAGTTGGATATGAAATGTTCAGAAGCAGCTGTGCAGTGTTGTACGCAAGGCCAAGAGGTTACAAATGGTATCTGAAACCCTGCAAGACACACGCGCATCAAGTGGTGCCATTTATGTTTTCGAGCTGCAGTTCCACAGCGCATGAAATGCTTTTACCCAACAAACAAGCACATCAGCAAAACAAATTAAGCCCACATGTGAGAGCAATTGGTGAGAACGATTCAGGGAAATACAAGCGTAAACAAGTAAACAAGCGTCGAGTCTGCTCAGCGAAGGCCTGACTTTTAACCAGCGGGTTTATGGTGGAAGTGTTGTGTGTTATCCACCAATATTGTTATGAACTAATTGAGTTTATTAAGAAGACTATGATGTTGAAGATGGGTTGGCTTGCAAACAAGGCTCGTCTGTTTTGCCTGCCTCACTGGAACTCACGCAGCTTAGTGAACACAATAAGGCAAGCAAGGAGAAAATGTAATCATTTTTGATGTTTGTGTTTCAGCCACTGCGGTGTGTACTGAAAAATCTAAACAGCAACAAATTTAAAAAAAAAAACTAAAAAATTAAATTTGGTGGAAACATTCATGGTCCACAGAGTATGAAGCCATCTGTTTTTTGTGATCCACTGACTTTAAGTCTAGCAATTATAGTAGATCAAAATTTTCACTTATTCTCAGTTGCTGCTTAATGATGACACGACCTCGAGGCCGGCATTTATGGTTTTGAGAGAATATTGCATTTATTCCAATCCAATTTGGTATGGGTGCTCCGGTCATTCTAAGGACGAGGGGTTAGCGATGCTAGTGATTCTCTGACTTTCACTTCGTGCCACCATCAGGCCAACACCGCAATAAAAACAGCTCTAACAGAGGTGTCACCACATATGAGATTCTATAACATAAGGGGGCGGCGCAAAAAACCGACGTAGATACCGAACACTCACTGAAGAAGCCTCAATGTCAGTCTACAGGCAATCCCAAATAAAAAGCGTTCTTCACCAAATTCTTGTTTAGTGCGTGAGTATTATATTATTACCAGATGGTGTTTCTGTCCTTTTGTCTACCAGCTGTGCGCATTAGCAAAACCAAAACCAAAACCTAGGAGCAATAAATTCAAATACAAAATTGCAATTCATACCATTCGCTCTCTTTTGCGGTCATGTGACTCTCAGAGTACAAGTAACCCAACTCACATGAAACCAGATTCATATAATATGAACTGTGTCAAAATGCTGTTTACAGTGACAATCAATTGCACTCGTAGAAACCCTTTGATATATATGCGTGACTCAAAACTTCGAGATAATTACACGCTGAAAAAAAGAAAATTTGTTTATTTATCAAATATAAACAATCTCACCACACACATAATACATTGCTTATTTTGCTGGTATCAAGGTAAACTCACTGATATCACTCAGGAAAGTATTCCATCCATTTCTCAGCCAGAGGTGAACGATAAAGAAGTCTGACAAATGCACGTGATGGTCTAGTTTTAAGCAACTTCAACTTTTATAAAAGCTACACGGGGTTAAAACTAAGGGTTTCTCGCTCTCTCTCTACAAGGTTTAAATTTGAGTAGAGTTTGTGGTAGTTTCAAGAAAACATTTTTGCTTACCCCCACTGGCAGACTTTTTCTGACTTCAAATGAGTATATTTCAGTATTTTGTATTTTTCCTAGTAGGATATTTTTGCAGTGAAAGTGAAATTCTCTCTCCCTCTCCTCTAGTGCTTAATATTAAAAGAGTTCGGCAGGCACCACGCTCCTTGTCTGGAGGCATCTCCAGCGCCCAGTCACGGCCAGACTAGACAAAACAACATGTTCTAATCCCTCATCACCATGGAAACCAAAGCATAATGCTCCCCTAACAGACACCTGACTGATGGATCGAGGGAAGCAAGGGCAAGAGGAACTAAGAAGAACCTCCTCGGCATAAGTTCATGTAGCAAAATAAACTGCCAAAAACCAAGTACTAGAACTTTTTTTTTTGTATTAGATAAGTTAAACTTCACAAATCAGATCCTGATTTTGGTTAGACCTTTGCTAACTCCAACTTTCTGACTCAACTCAGCATGCTGTCTCAGCCTGAATCCAGCCAAAGGTCAACCTCTACAATGTACGCATGAGCTCATGTAGCTCTCTGCCTGCCTGACCCTCTCCACCTAGAAAACCTAAGGCACGGTCCACCATGATTCCCATCAGAGAGACAAACAATGAAAAGCCTGCTGGATAAGCTCACACAGGGGCAGCCAGCATGACACTGCATGCCTGGGAGAGTGTGTGTGTGTGTGTGTGTGTGTGTGTGTGTGTGTGTGTGTGTGTGTGTGTGTGTGTGTGTGTGTGTGTG
>JAVDPK010016644.1:0-17303 GCA_034780415.1 Cichlasoma orientale
TGTGTGTGTGTGTGTGTGTGTGTGTGTGTGTGTGTGTGTGTGTGTGTGTGTGTGTGTGTGTGTGTGTGTGTGAAATATTTACAGTACAGTCTGTCACAGATTTGCCTGAGGGCTCTTCACATCAGTCTCAGCATTCAAATAAGAATGAACTCTCCTCAGAAAGAAAAAGTATGAATGGGTGAGTGTGTCCAAACTTTTGACTGCTACTGAATATAGATACAAATGTGCCATGTATTAAAAAAATAAGGTCTGGGAACAGGTCCATAAAAGCTAAAGCCTTACCTGATTTAAATTTGGCTGCTCTCACCTTCAAGAGTATCTTCTCTGGCCGGCCATCCATCCATCCATCCATCCATCCATCCATCCATCCATCCATCCATCCATTCATCCATCCATCCATCCATTCATCCACTTACTTATCCAATTCAAGGTAGTGGGGAGGAGGGGGCAGGAGCCTATCCCACCTGTCACAGGGCGAGAGGTCACAGGTCACCAGCGTGTCGCAGGTCTAAAACAAAGAGACAGTGCTAAAATGCTAAACTCACAGAGACAGCACCCACATGAAGCAGAAGACGTCCAGTGACAGATGGATAAGAAAAGTCTCTTAGGGGGGGAGGAAAACATGCAGGTTGCAAAAAATCTGATTCAGAATGTCCTGGAGATTTAATAATCAAAAACATCTGGAGCGAGCCGTCAACAGCTGGCTGAAAAGGCTGAGTGAAAGGAGACAACAGGAAGAGAAAATCGTGCTTGTGTATGTGCCAAGCTCTCCATTGTTGGCAAGACAAAAATAAGAAAAAAAAAGGTGACAAATGCTTGAACATTTGTCTTCATTAAATCCTCTCTGTCCCTCTTTCCATAAATTTGCATGTATGTGTGGGAATGTTTAATGGGCTCTGGGGAATTCAGTGTGACAGCTCCCTGTCCTACCTACACACAAAGCTGAGCGCGGTCTCATTGAGAGAAACCTCTCCAGGTTTGTCGTTCCAGGCCCTCGACACATACAGACAAATTAATCTGTATAGCAAATATACATGAGAACAAAATACTATAGGATCATGGTGCTGCGTAATGATACAGACTGTGTGCTAACAGAACAATAAGCATTCAGGACAATAAATAAAGCAAATAGAAAGCACATGGAACATGATCTGCAAACTGTTTGATGCAGAGAGATTTGTTCTACAGCGTGTCTCTCTTTTCTCTGCTTGTTCTCTTTTTTCCCCCCATTTCCTTCCTGAGATTGAAAATCCAGGAAGGTGTTTAGTGTGGTTCACTCATTTTGTAAATTGGTGCCAGCGTGTTGTTTCACTTGAATGGATGAGATGGATCCTTTTCACTCTCTTGAAAATGTTTCACAGAGTCACTCCTGTGTTCCTCTGCAGCACATCGAACCGCCACCATTTTGATTTTCTCTTCTCGTTCCTGCCTCAAATCGATGCCTAGTGCCCGGGAGCCACTGCCGTTCCTCAGTGAAGCCTTCCTCAAACCGCTGCCTGTGCCCCAGATTGCTGCCTCATTATCAATAAATGTCTGTCATTTGTATAATTGGGGTTGGGCTCCTTTGATAGTGAAATGGCCTGTGATTGGTCAGAATGGGATGGTAGAGTACACTGGATGTCTCCTAATGCTTCAAATCCTCCTGTTTTTGTGACAATTAGAGACGTGAATATGAAACAGACTGAACCTCCAGCTCAGTGAATTTCCATCTTTTCCTAAACAGGAGGGCCTTTGGGGTTGAGATGAGCTCTTTTGGCTAAAATCTTCTCTTCACTCTCTGCACAGCTATGTAGCTGCAAGTGATTCCACATGGGGCTACCCTATACTAATGATACACAACACACTCTGAGAGAACAGAAATTTGGTCTGGTTGCTAGTGACTTAGGTAGTCATTTATGCTATGACAGTTAAAATCTTTATACTGTACTTTCTGTATGTTGACAATGCACACCACATGAATAAGAATCATAGTTCCTAGATTGATGTAAGCCAAGTTGTCCACGTAAAGGTGGAGGAACTGAAATGGATGATGAACTGCAGCAAGGCAAATAAGGATTATGCTGAATCATGCAAAGTTATGCTAGTAGAGCCCAAAAATAAATAATGAGAAGCTTGAAATGAGAAGAATAGATCCACTTCAAAGTACGACATTAATCTCTTACAGTAAACAATTTAATCCTCAGCGTCGTCACATGGCACTATTTTCCACCAGATCGCTGCTGATTATTCTAAAACTTGGCATCATTTGTGTGATCTTACACTATCATCAGTATTTTTGATCAATGAATAATTACTTAGTCTATAAAATGTCCATCATTCATCTTCAGAGGATCTTCAAATCGTCCAGTTTTACTGCCAATAATGCCCTTTAAAACGTGCCCAGTTCAACATGTAACATGTTACTTTCTCATTATTCTTCTCACCTCTCTAATCTGTGTCTGAGTGACTCTGGCTCTCTCTATCCTTACCCTCTTATTGAACCTCTGCAGCAACGTGTACTGTTTTCCTATAAGTTTGTGTACCTGCAGAGCGCTCAGCAGCACTCTGCCTGCCGTTGACAGTAGCCGGTGGCGAGAAGCAGGGATGAGGGGAATCGTGTTTCCACCTGACACATCTGCCTGCTGCTCAGTTCAGTTTGAAGGTTGTTGCTCAGCTTCAGTGGGTGGGATTGCAAGACCCATCAAAAACTCTACCAGCAAACATATGGTTAACAAAATCCTCAAAAAGAATTATTACAATAAATCTAAGGTATGGTACTTTTCTTTGTGTGCGGGTTGACAGCTGGGATTGGCTGACGTGTTTGAATTTTTATATTGCAAGCCTTTAATTCCAAATATTCAAATCACGCACTTGAATCGCACAGGCCTTTTATTGAGTTATAAATCTTTAATATGACCAACAAATAATTTCCCACGACTCATGCAGAAACACCATTACAATTGTTCAACTGGCAAAACAAGCAGTGGCTGCTATTGTGAGGCAGCTACGCAACATGGATTTATCCTCAGGGCTACTGCAGTTCCTCTCAAACTTTCTCAGGTTTGCCCCACTTAATGCAAATACCAAGTAATTTTCCTAAATTATTATTAAGAAAAGGATCCTGGTTACATTTTTGGGGCAGTGCCTGTTTTTGTTAAATTTTCCCTACAAAAATCTGTAATTTGTTCACGTGTGCATATTCACACGTGAATATGTTTGAAGTTTGAAGGCCGATGTTAAAAGTAAAGAAGGTGCCTGCATCTCTCTGAGAACGGACACTCCTAATTTTGACAATATTGTGTAGAAGAAAGATGACAATCCTAGTGAATTGTTTTATGTCTGAGTTAAAGGACATATCCGGGTCAGAAGTGGCTCCAATAGGCCAGGGCAATGCCATAAGAGTAACCATATGGCTTGTTTCAAACTTGAGTAAATTTAGAAGTAGAAACTTACAGACTAGGCCTTTATTTGCATTATTGTAGTTCGACTAACTGATGACTAGTTTTAAAGAGAAGATATTGCCTATGGTGAGGATTCATAAAGTGAAAATTCCTGGTCCCAGCATAGAGCCATGTGGAACTCCGTGATCATATTTAACATGAGCAGTCTGATAAATATCACCTTTACCAGCCTACTGCAGTTACTCAACATCCCAGTGACATTTTAAACTGTCTGTAGTAAACTGAGATGTGATGTGTGGTTTTAAATGCAGCGCCAGAGCAAATTCAGAGACAGGTCTATTTCTAAAGCCATGAGAAGAGTGTTAGTCACTTCACTAAACAATGTTGCAGTCATTCAGCACTGTTCTATTTTTAAAGAAAGGAAACATTTTCGATCTCTGTTGTGACAGATAAAAGCCTCGAAGTGCTGTCACATTAAAGAAAAACACTTGGTGCTGAATGTCAAAGCAGACCTGAAGTCTCAAACAGGTTTAGAAATGTTTGTTTTTGCAGAAACGATTCTATCTTCACTTCTGCCTTTCGCAAGTAATGGATTGCAGTTGGCTCTCAGCGGCGAAGGCAGCACAATTTTAGCTATCATCAAGCCTTCATGAGAGAACCAGAGGGAGGAGAGACACAGGGAGATGATCATCCTGCTGTGGAGAGTAGGAGTGTGTCGCATTGGTAATGGGGCCACCTGCTATTCCTCCATCTCCTCTGTTAGTGTGTGTGTTCTTGTCATTAGTATTCTCATACAGTACAGTCTGCAATATAGCACACCTACAGGGTGGCCCCAGAAAGGGCACTCAGAAGCCCCTGGCATCACATTTACTCTAATGAGACCCCTTTGATATTATTTTCAAAGGTAAGTCCAATCGACTTCAGCATAAGTCCCTCACCAGCAGACACCTTAGGATGTTGAACGGTTTGGGGTAAGTGCTGACTCCACCTACTCATTATAACATCCCAATCACACATGACAAGGTTTGTTTGTTTTCCAAATGGACCAATCAGTGTAGAGTCTGGTTCTGTTTAGTCATATGTTGAAACATGATTGGATGTATCTGCCTGTCACCTTGTATAAATTAACCTCGGTAACTTATTATTCTTTGTACATATCATAAACCTGATGCCACTTCACACACACTCTGCTGTCACGATTTCACTTTAAGATAAGATTCAAATGAATTAAGTCCAGCAAATACTATAATTTAATCTGTTTACAATGGATTTACTCTTTTAAAAAAAGTCTAGCCATTAGAGTGTCCTTCCCACTATCGCAGGTTTGTATAATCTACAGATAATCTGCATACAGTACCACCCCTGCTCTCCCAGGACCAGTAGACTGGTTTCCTATTTGGTAATATTTTAGTGGCCAAGTTAGGCAGAAGCTACAAGTTGCCACTCTCTGGCCTATAAGCTAACTAGCTCTTTCCTTGCTAACAAAAAAGACATGATAGTATTGATCTTCTCTTCTACTTCCCACTGACAAAGTACCAAACCGTCACTTTAAAAGGCACAGAATAATCACCCACTCTGTACACGCTGCTTGGATTGGACATGTCGCACAGGCTTCATGGTAAATGCCTTCTCACTGTCTAAAAGCTCTGCTGTTCCTAGGAGGGTCTTCAGAACTTTTTTTTAAAGTGCTGGGTGGATTTTTGTGAGGTCTTTGTGCTGCATTCACATGTGTTATTTTGTTAGATTATCTTCAGATTTTAACATGACATTTAATTACTGTTTAAAGTCAGAATGAGGGATTCCTTGGGCCTCTTTTACTTTAGCCCGTTGGATTTGATCGGACTTGGGACTTGTGGTGCTCGTAGTGGTACTACAGAAAACAGCAACATAATCTCGGTGAGTACATATTAATATCGCTTCAGTTCACTTGTGCAGAGTGAAATGAACATAAAGTTAAAAGCTAAACTGAATATAGAAGAAAAAAAATAATCCATTGAAGACAAATCACTCTGGCTCCTGTCCATTAATTCCCCAGCAGAAATCGTTGTAGAAAAAGCCGAGAGCTCTTTGTCTCCTCGGCAGTGGAAGCTGGAGCTCAGTGGTTTGGTTTCTCTCAGGAGGCCACGCTGCTGCTGCTGCTGCTGCTGTAAAAGCCTGCAGTCCGTCATTATAGGCCCTCAGCACTTCCCTCAGTGATGAAGCTGTGGTGTAATAGCGCTATAACTGGGCTTAATAGAAGAACACAGAGTTTCCAAGTTCCTGCTGTTATTAGTTTTTAAGTACTGTATAAGAGAAAATATGTTATTCAATATTTACTGAGGATTCTTCTACTTTTGTTTGAAAAACCGTGTCATGAACACTAGAGAAAATGGACCCATTCAGGTTCCTCTAAGCTGACTACGAAAAAAGAAGCATTGAGATTAGCTGATAAATTAAAAATACAAATCACAAAGTTTGCATATTATTTCTTGCTATTTAATTGATTAATTTAATGAAGGACAGCATGTTGCCTGTGAATTGTTTCAATTCAAAAGACCTTTGAAAGAAGGTTTCAATTAAAGCGCATATTAGATTACATCTCCACCGGGTGCGCTCTGCGGCAGCATACATTATCTTGATAACAGCATCCAATCGCAGCCTTTTCAATTACATCTAGTATTAATACGACTTTTTGCTTTCTCTATTTTCCATGCCGAATAAATAAATGATCCGGTAACAGATCACATTTTAAAAAACATGTGAAAATAGGGTCTCTTTTTATCAGTTTTGAGAAAATATTTCATGTTCTTTTACTTTGTTAGCGTTACGCAGGAGCCTATTCAAAACTCCAGAGACAAAAACAGACTTTCTCTGAAGATGAATGGAAATGAGACATGGATTCAACTGTAATGTATTTTCCTTTATACGAGTGGTCAGCAGAACACAATCCCTTTTAAATCACCGAAATGAAAGCACACTGTCACTCCTGCACTGAATGTACCCGGAGCTCGAATTCATATCGATGGAAGCGGTGGCTGAGGGGATTAGGACTGATGTTAGTGGGTGAGAATAGCGCCCTGCCGTGCTTTATGCCTGTCTGCATTGAAAGAGATCCGTTGGTTACAGTTTACAGTTCAACAGTGGAGGCCGGTGAGCGTGTAACAGTGGCGATATCAGCTGCCTGGAAGCCATCTGGAGGGGATTGAGTGTGGAATAAACTGGAAAAGTCACTTCGTCAACATATCTGCATTTCTCAGCACTTTCAAATAGACTCAGTCAAAGTGCTTGAAGTTTACCCCCACTTTTTTTTTTCTTTTCTTTTTTTTTTTTTTTTGAATACAAGCACAAACCATCAGAGGTGTTCTCTCGTCTTCACAGTAATCATGAGTTGAGAGGAAGCAGTATATGAGCCAGGAGGTGGATACAGTCAGGGAGAGCCTTGTTGTCATATCAGGCCGCAGGCTTTAAAGAATGCCCTGTTCTGAGTTTCTGTTCAGCCGGACTGACCCACAGAGTAAGATTACGACTGAGCGAACCTGCAGAGAGTGAAGGGGATGCTGAGCAGCATCTCAGAGCCGCTGCATAATGACACATTCAGTGATTTCTCTGGGGGCGACTTCTTCTCTCTCCTGATACAAGACTTAGGGGCTTCTTAGAGGAGCAGCTTTGCTAAGCTTTGACATAATACAAATATTGGTGCATAATGATTGGTTGTTGCTGAATTTGGAGCTGTGAGATTAGTTTTATCTTATGTGCCATGGCTGGAAACTGGAAGCAGGCCAAACTGAGGAGAAATTTGTTACTTCTTCTTCCCTGTCCTCCACTGATTATTATTTTGTGTGTGTGTGTGTGTGTGTGTGTGTGTGCGCGTGTGTGTGTGTTTTGCCACTGTGGTGATTTGTGTTGTCTCCATTTCGTCTTCTTATTGTTTCTCCTCTCTTTCAAGCTGATGAAGCCACAAGCTTTCAGTAAAACCGTATGCGTTCTATACAGTTTCACCTGCATTCTTAATTCTAGGTAAGATCCAAGTGTTTCGAAAGACACCATGCAGTCAAGATAGATTTGGACGTCATCATTATCAATATCATTTGTCATACAGAACCGGATCACAGAGGCAGCACTCTTCTTTTCATGCCCTGCAGCTCCTCCTGAGGATTCCAAGTTATTTCCAGGCCTAAACACCCAGCATAATCTTGTGTGTGGTCTATTCCCCTTTGGATTTGCCTGGAATATCTCCCTAATGAGGGGTCCAGGTGGCATCCTGGTTAGATGCCAGAATCACGTCAGCTAGTTACTTTCAAAGATGAAGGAGCAGCAGTTCTTTACAAATGTATGAGCTCCTCATTCTTTCCACTTAGAACTTTAGACCACAGGGTGGGGACAGGAACATACAATTAAAAGCTTACTGATCAGTAAGACGGACAGTTAAAGCATGCACATCACTGCAGGCAGACAATCTGAATGCTTGCATTCACCCTCTGCTGTAAGATACTTTAAATCTTATATGAAAATAGGGATCAAAAGATTCTTCTTAATTGATGAAGTGATGAAGTTGACAGTCAGACGAAAACTTTTTACTCTGATTCTTACTTTGGAAAACTAATCTACATACGAGCGCAGTGACTGAGACGTTCCGAATTGGCCACTTTCTCTTGGCCATGTTCAAATTTAACTTCTTTGCTACGCTCGTAAAGATCTAAAAAAAAACAAAAATCCAATAATATACATTTTTTGTCTCCCATCTTGTAGTACCAGGATTGCAGGTTTTGAGTCTTGCATCCAGCCTCCCAGTCAGCATATTCTTGGATAGCTTCATGGTTTGTTTTCTTTCTGCATCCAGCATTGAATTCGAATAAAGAAGTTCTACAGAGAAAGAAAGGAGCGCGATAAGATAATCCACCACAGTAAACAGAGCAAAACTCGAGTTCTGTTTTTGTTCTTCTGCTCACTGAGCTGAGTCGAGTGTTTTCATGTTCCGCTCTGCTTCCTGATGAAGTTTCTTCCAACCAAGATTCCCTCAGAAAAACTTTCCTCCATGGCTTTCATTCAGCACCTACGAGACTTCCCACTTTTTTTGCTTCTGTAAAGTATAGATATGAAAAGTAAAATATATATATATGATCATATAAACAGTGTCCATCATAACAGGATTGGAGGAAATAGACAGATTTGGATCAAAGTTTGTGGCTTTGTTGGACACATTGTGATTTTTTTTCTTTTTTCTTTTTTTTTTCCTGAACAGCTGCCTTGGAGAGATTGTTGTTGTATCATACTGTGTGAACAGGGAGTAGCGAGTGTAGAGGGAGAGTTATTCAGAGCTTACACAGCATTACCCGGCTTATGTTTTTAGCTCAAAAAATGCAGTATGATCCTGAAACAGATAGGCGCAGAGCTCATTCTCTCATACAATCCAGTCTTTCCTGCTGGGAGGCAAAAGATAGCAGCTACAACAAACCCTGCTGTGGGAAATCGTTGGTTTAGAAGGAATCTTTCAATACAGAAGGTCACGCTCAATATGACATAAGTTAGTATATCATCACTGAAGAGCAGCTGCTAACAAGGGTGAAACATTGATGTTTGGTGAGTTTCTGTGTTATTATTATTAACTCAGCATGGACATCTGTAATAGATTTACCCCTGAAAACATCCGCTGGCTTTTGAATCCACAAACTTATCAGCTCCACATAAAGTTTTTTGTGTTATAAGAGTTTTGAAGACACCAGATTTTCCTCATCTTAAGAAGATGCAGAGGAAGTGTATGATTTTTAGATGCATTAATTATGGTAAATGTTTTATATCGAGGACAATACATAAACATCTGGTTTGACAGTCTTTGTCAATGAGGCCTTTCATAGGGGGTAAAAAGCAAAGACTGCTGTGTTTTTAAACGCTCCGCTAGCCCAGTGTTTGTCAAAGTGTGGAAAAATAAAGGTCATGACAGGTGGGGTGCAAACGACCTGGGAAAAAGTCACATTTGGTCTACGTTACTGATGACGGAACGAGGAAATTCACCGCAGTTATGTTAGCATAGGTGCTGACACAAATCAGCACCTCCAAGGCTGAGGTCATGGTCTTCTGCTGGAAAAATACTGGATCACTCCCATTGGGTTGAGGAGGAAATGTTGCCCCAAGTAAGGCAAATATGTTGGGCTCTTTATCATGAGTGATGGGAAGGTGGTGTGTGAGATGGACTCACAGCTTGATGCATCATCTGCAGGTGTTGTACCAGAGCGTCGTGGTGAAGAGAGAGCTGAAAACACAGATTTGGATCCATCAGCTGATCTGTGTTCCAGTCCTCACTTAATGCGGTCCCAGGTACAAATGGCCAAAATGCATTCCCTAGATTCCTCTAAGTGAGTTTCCCCCGATCTCCTTAATCATACAGAGGTTAGGGTGCTCGCAGGCTAAACTCTGCCATCTAAGAAGGGGGTAACATTGGTGTCACTCATTGCCATCGCCTTCACTCTGTGGCTGTCTTGATTTGTCAAAGGTTTTTTTTATCTTTTGCTTTCCCTCCTCAGCATTATGTCTAAATGTCTGTAAAGAAGTGTGAGTGTTGTGTTTCATGTTCACTCGTGATGGCAGAGTCAGTCCTGATCTCCTACCTGCTGTGTTACTATAATAATTTCACATTTAAACCAGTATCATTTGTGAGCTGCCCAAACATTGTGTTTTTGCTACTCTGATGCAAACTTAATTATTGAGCCTCATGAGACTCAAACTCCAGTCTAATATACAATGAATTAGATTCATTTGTTAAAAGTTTCCTAATTCTCTTCTGCATCTTTTATTATTGGAATTAATTGTTGTAAATCTTTATCATTTCACCGTCTCACAGCTGTTCTATAGTAAGTCCCTGAGTGGAGTGCATCATTACCACTCCTTCGTATGTATCTGACTGCTTCCCACGCCATTCGAGGTAATAAGTCTTAATATCTTTTAATAAATGTATTCAGCAGATATCTGGAGACCACATTAGAATGAAATTGTTTCAATTTAACATGGTTAGACTGTCTGTGCTGCTTATCATCTGCTTTCTAAAGCCAGATGCATTGATCATTATTAGTTTAGATAAATGGCGTGTTCTGAGTTTAAGAGGAACATCTTTAAAGTGGTGCAGACTCTGCGGTGTGGATGAACTTGGATATACATCAAAGTTTCCGATGGTTCTTCCGAGGAGTCGAAAACATGGTCAAAAAAATTAATAAATAAACTTAAATCATGAGAGAAATCTACTATGATCCTCTGATTTAAAAAAAAAAGTCAAAATACCAACACCTCTCTGTCATTAAGTCCATTTTTATGCAATGAAACAAATTGCACTCGGGATTTGTTCAGTTCATTAGTGGACGCTGGGGTTGCTTCAGGGGCAACTCACTTATCTTCGGTCAACACAAGCACTTTATCATGCTTATTATGTTTGTGACAGTTGCTCAAAAGAATATAATGCTGCCTTTTATAATTAAACTCTGACAGTTTGATCACCTCGTTCCTTCATTACCCAATTCATTCAATGTGGCGTTCAAGGTGCTGTTATGTCATATATTTTACCTGAGCATGGGATGTACACAGAACATGGTTTCCCTGCAGCTTCGTCATTAAAACCAAACACCTTGTTTAGGCCATCTAAGAGACCTCATTCCGCTATCGCTGTCTTTGACTTTATTTTCCTCTTATAAATCATGAAATGCAATAAATACAGTTGTAGTTAGTCAGTAAAAAGAAGCATTGTAGAAGAAAATTGCAGTGTGTAGGTATCTTTGGGCAAAGTTTCAGGGAAAAAAAGAAATTACCAAATTATATTAGCTATAATATCAAAGGTTGTTGCAAATACACGCAATTTAAAGTGGGTTCAGGTGGTTCTGTTCATATAGTTTGCTTTCTAAAACATCCAAGTGACAGCAGGTCCACCGCACACAGGAAAAACTCTGAGAAACACGGGACCAAACTCAGGAAAAAAAAAAAAAAAGTACGTCATATACTTTATAATTTAAGTGTACGCTGTGTGAATATCAGCAGGTTGCCTCATAATGGGTCTGTCTAGAAAACTCATTAATCAAGGAGAAAGGCCTCTGTGTTTGAGCATTCTGTCTGAAACTACCACGAACACTTAATTAAACATGACAGGGAGGCCAGTTATCAGGAAGAAAATTACTTATTAAATGTAATTGGTTGATTTTTGAAAATATTTCATGCCTTTGACCTTAAGCTGAAGGTTATGGTTTATAGCCCATCTGCTATCAATTCAAAAACAAGCATCACTTAAAGTTCACGCTGTTAATTAATGATTATTTGTGTTTCTTAAGAGGTGAACCATCGTGTGCGGGTGGGGTTTCACAGCAGTGAGCGCAACCGGCCGAAGTGACGCTTTGCATGTCGATGCGGTTGCTGTGATAATGTGCGGAACGGGCTGAAGGCTGTTTGGGTGTAGACGTAAGCCTGTCAACAACTGCTGGCGCGCTTCTGTGATTTTCTTTTTATTTAAAGGACCTTCAAGTTCATGGAGAACACAGTATTAAAGCCCTGAGTTCGTGTGGGTTTATTCCTTAATTCTGGCTCCTATCACGGTCAGGGTCCAATGACTTTGTCTTGATTTACATGAAGTAGATTTATACAGAGGAACACAATCCCACTGCTGCAACAATTCTGAGCCTTTTTCAGCCTTGATGTTGCTGTGCCGTGACTCAAAGTTGTTTCCTTGGAGTAGCGAAGCTGTTTTTGACAAATCAAGACTAAAATCTTGCAGCAGCACCAGCAGCAGAATGAGGCTGCAAGGCCAGTTGATGCCCACGGTCTCCGGTGCATATTTGTGTGTCTGTCGCTGTGTGCAATGCAGAGCTTTGTTTTTCACTGCCTCACTTTTGGACATGCCGATGCTCTTTCAAACTTGTCTGAAAACCAAACCATCAAACCTGTTCATTGCAAAGGAATTTCATTGCAACCGGATTCCGGGAAATTCTGCTCTTTGGGTTTTTGGTCCATTTTGGTTCTAAAAACACTGGGAAACTGCTTGGTGATTGAGCTGCTCAGACAGACTTTGGTATCTGAGACTTGATTGAGATTTATCGCTTTTATAATTTTACTTCACTGACACAGCAAGTCACAGGCAGTTGTCTGCACATCCACCAACACTTTGAAAACAGGATAAGTTAAAATTTAATTCAGCAGACTTTTAATGAGGAGTGGCATTCTGCCATAGTCTACCTTTATTACATTATTCTCAAACTAGCATTTCATCTTTGAAGGGTGTTCAAGCAAAAGGTGGCAATTAACTCGCTCTCTGTCAGTTGGTCAGATCATAAATCTGCCATGGCACCGCTCACGAGTCAGTTTCTTGTCTTTCAGAGAAGCCAGAATAAAAGAAAGGAGAAACCGGGCAAGGTGGGGGAGGCAGAGAGATAAATAGAGGAAAAAGAGGAGGTGGATCTTTGTCATGCTCTTGTCCAACAGACTGAGGCGCTAAGTGGTTGACTGGCAGGGTGCCTGAAACTCAGACACCAAGACTCCCACACCAGCACAGGAAGAGATTTTCTTGCTGTTGCTGTATTTTGGTTGTTTTTTGTGATCTAATGTGTTCACTTTTATCTTTGAAACTTCTGTTCAACAGCAGCATGATGCAGGACTTAGCTTTCAGTTCTTTCATTTCAGCTGCATTTTGCATCATGACAAAAGTGTCATCAGCTCTCCTCTTAAGTCACTGAGTTCCATTCACCAGCATGTGCTCAGAAATGTCTCTGTGCATACACAAAATTGAATTCATTACATCTGGACAGGCACCCTCTCTGTGGTTACTTGTTACATAAGAAGACATTATGAGCAGGGTCCCTCCCATTATGTGGGCTTTGAAGTGTGAGAACTCCTGTTCTTCTGCCTTCACTTCCAGCTCTGCTCGGTGACATCCTGGCTGCAGTGCATGATGGGATTTGCTGCTGCTGATGCTGCGTGCAGCTGCTGGGGCCCGGCTCGCACACAGAGGCCGTGTGAAAGGAGCTAATAAAAATGTTTATTAAACAATTCTCTGTGGCATTGGGCGCAATTCATCTTCCTCTGCCCCCACCTGCCCCCCCCCCCCCCCCACACACACACACACACACAGAGGCATTACCTCGATTGTAATGCTGCAGCAAGCGACAGTGCGCTCACACACAGGCGTGATGAGTCATCTCTGCTGCATTTAAAGCAGATTTATACAGTGTCGTGGTGAAGCTGCTAGAAAGTCAGACTCTGCTAACTCCCACAGTAAATAAATAGATCCAAAATCACTCCTACACACACACAAAGAGAGAACAGCATGCCAGATTCCATTCTCAAATACCAGCAAGTCAGCTGAACAGATGGTCCGTTGCTTTGTTGGTCAGTTGTTTGGTTAATGAGCTGTTTGGTCGGTCGGTCAGGCTGTCAGGCTGCAGGTTTCTTGGCTGAGGTGAGAAGGTTCCATCTCTAAAAATGAAATGCATTAACGTCTTAGAAACAGATTCACCCCGTCAAACTGAGTTAGTTTCAGGTTTAACAGATGGTATCAACATGCACTGATGTGTATTTGTGAAAAAAAATGCTTATGTATATATAATAATATAAGCAAGATGCCCATGGACGGCTGACGCATGACTGAGCAGATTAATGCATGCTCAGGGGTGTACATACATAAAGATCTGCTATTTTTTATATGAAAGGCTTCAGATCATTTAGATGCTCTGGTACAAGTAAAACCCCCACATTGAAATGAGGCTTCCCGTTTATCTTTGTGTATTTGGTACTTCCCACTTTCCCTTTGTTTTTTTTAATTGTGAATGTATCCAAATTAAAAGCAACTACGGTAGAGATAAATGGATTTTTTGGTGCTTAACCCTTTTAACATTCGCAAGATCCCCAGCAACCCATCCTGTTATGTTTAGGGGTAGGTTTTATTCTAGCAGCATGCTAAGGCTAACCAAACCCCAGCCCTAACCTGATCATCTCTGTAAAGAAAAGAAGCAGCACGAAGCTAGCTTATACAGCATGAGCTCTGTGATGCACTGTGAGAGCTGAAGTTTATTGGACACAGGGGTGGAGATTTCCACACTGGAGTTTGTTCTGCAGCTCCTAATATGAACCACACAACACCAGGTCTCCACAGCCTGCAGTCATCAGTCATGCCTGATGAACCTTGTGTGTTTTGTTCTGGGAAACGCTCTGGATCGAAATCTGCATCAAACTGCATGTTTTTGCCTTGTAGGGACTTGTGATATTAAATATTTGTGTCAGTTGACCGGTGCTATTAAATCCTGCATTGTTTGTGAGAGCTTTCAAATCAAATCCAGGTTCTCTCATTGCTTCTCTCTCTCTGGCAGCTGTGTCTTTTCAGTATCAAATCCTTATAGGATGCAGACTTTATAATGTTTTATTGACCTGGCTGAAGGAAAAAGTTGGATTTGTGCTGCAGCCGACCTGAAGTGATGGACACGATGACCTTGCTTAGCTTCGAGCACAGAAAGTTGGTGATGTCTGTCCCTTAATTCACAGAAAGATGTTTGAGATGTCTGCCCCGAACTGAAGGATAAAGTTTCCTGGTGCTGGGAAGCAGAAGGTGTCCGCTGAACTTGCCTCTGTCTGAAAATCGACACAAAGCCATGGATGCAAGCTGCCACCTCATGGCTGAAACGAACCCTTAGATGAATCAAAGATAACCAGGTGTGATCAGGCATTTATCAGGACGAGATGCTTTGACAAGTGCATGGCGTTCATGGAGCAGGTTGGTTGGGAAGGTAATTATTCATGTAGTGGTTGATAAATTTGATTGTCAGTGAGCTGTCGGTGCTGCTTATCAATTAGCAGCTCAGTGGGTTTGCTACCAGATGGAGAAAGCGCCCAACCCACGAGGAGCACAACTCTGCTGCCTGTAACCATGCGAGTTAGACGGTCTTTGGAACGTTCTGTGAAGCAGTGAATTAAGCTTTCTTTCTTTCCACATGTTCTTTGTCTCCTCAAGACAAAACTCAATTCAACAGCTGACGCGACATTCTCCACCTTTAACCGTGTCAGCCGAGCTGAGCGTCAAACGTCTCGCCCAGACGGCGCTCTCGGCATTGTTTTGGCCTTCTGTTTTCAAAGTTGTGACATTTCAGACATTGAATTTGTTAAATGAGATAATTGGATCAGCCTTTATAATAGTGCTTTCATCATTTAGAACATTTCAAAGGTTTTATTATTATTTTTTTTTTATTTTTTAATTTCCATAAAGCTAATGTGCCATTCTGAATTTAACAGAGTACCGGCACTCACTTATCAGCTGTCAAAAAGCCGGGCTCATTTTAAGCACTGCAGGTCTCCAACGCAGAGTTTCTACCCTGACAGTGTTCAAAGAGAGCTCAGGCATACTGATTATGGAGTACAGAAAAATAAGTATTTCTGAGGCCACCTGTCCATTCTGTGTCATACCTGGCCAGGTTAGGGTGTTAATGAACTTTGAAAGTTCTATTTTGTACTCTATGGGTTTTTTTTTTTTTTTGGGGGGGGGGGGTAGTTTTGTCCCCTTCATCCTATTTTTTACAGTTTGCTAGAAAGAAATTAAAAAATAAAGTATTAAAGAAAAGGAAGGAAAATGCCCCTTGGTCAGCCCAAAACTCGAAACATTTGATTCTCCTGAAATTTGAGGCAAAAAGCATTTCTCTGACCATTTTATAAATGGCGCCATCAGAAATTTATCTCGAGGTTGGTCAAAATCCACGACATCCGTGCAGAAAAAAGATAAGATTGGGTTAGTGAAGACTGTGACTAATAGTTCCAAATAACTCTTAAATGCACAGATAATATTAACATTGCTGTGGCTGGTTCATCGTGGCACCGATGCCAAAGGCCACCTCGTGCGAATATCAGAACCACCAGCAGCCTTGGCAAGCTGGCTTTATTTGACAGCCGAGGAATGAGGGCTGCTGATTAAAGCTCTTCAGCTTCAAAATGAAATCACATATAGTTTACAGTGAGTACTTACTAATGACTGATTTTTCTGAATGCGATGAGAACTCATAATTATATCAAGACTTTGCATTCCCACTGCAGAGAAATAATGAATTGGCAGTCAAATTGACTTCAGAAGATTTTTTTTTCTCTGGGTCTGATGGAGGACTCAGTCAGCAGCAATGAATCTCCCAGTGGCGACCTCTTAAATCTGTCTCCTTCTCTCTCTCCCCGGCCTGCTGTCCCGTCCTGGGTGAGTGCCTCTGCGGGCTGGCTGATTGATGGGTGTAATGGCCTGTCTATGGACATAGCATCCCGCCAGTCTATCCCTGCTATTCTGACCTGGTTAGAGAACAGCCTGCCTGCCTGCCTGCATTGCACATCAACCTGAGACTGGAGGAGAGACGAGAAATAATGGGCAGTAAGATAAGGGGGGAAATGTGGAAAAAGAGAATAGGGGAACAACGAATAAAATGCAATAATATTGATATTATTGCACTTTTAGTGGTAATTAAACAAAAAATCAATTCATGAAAATTTGTACAAACAAATTAAAAGTCCCAGCTGCTTTCCCCATTTGTTTTCATCTTTGTGCTTCTGACTCACTGACAACAGTCATGGAAGTGAATGTTTTATGCATGCGAGCTGGCCAGCCAGGCTGAGCTCTGCAGCATTCATGCTCAAGGCTGTTTGGTGCAGTTTTTCACCACCTGTATCCCTGTAGTTTCTCCACCTCTATCCCTGTGGTGTCTCCACCTCTGTCCCTGTAGTTTCTCCACCTGTTTCCCTGTAGTTTTTCCACCTGTATCCCTGTAGTTTCTCCACCTGTTTCCCTGTAGTTTTTCCACCTGTATCCCTGTAGTGTCTCCACCTGTATCCCTGTAGTGTCTCCACCTGTTTCCCTGTAGTTTTTCCACCTGTATCCCTGTAGTGCTGTCAGGTGATGTTCCTGCGAGTTTTAAACACGCAGTGATACAGCCTCTTCTTAAGAAGCCTAGCCTTGACCAG
>JAVDPK010016645.1:0-17302 GCA_034780415.1 Cichlasoma orientale
TAGATAGATAGATAGATAGATAGATAGATAGATAGATAGATAGATAGATAGATAGATAGATAGATAGATAGAATGATTTCCCTTTCTTCCTCTGTTAAAACTAACAACCTTGTTGTTTATCTGTTTCTCTAAATGTTATCTTGAATGGCCTTCAGTCAGTAAAATGAGCCAAAATTCACACCTAATTTCATTCAAATCAGTCCCCATTATGCTTAAAACAGTCTCACCCAACATGAATTAGCGCGTCGCATGTTTGCTTAACTGCAACTAACAAAACGAGGCTGTTGGTAAATATTGAAATTCCCTTCGATTGGTGGCCACTCTGTTAAAGCACCGGGTGACCACGCTCTCCCTATTGATGAGCTCCTGCTAATCCATCGCATTTCCCTGTAAATAGCTTTCTGCATGAGAAAAGGCCCGCGGCCCCCTCCTCTCTTCGCCCTGCACAGCCACCGTGTAATGCAGGGGCATTTTGCCGCAAAGCCATTATAAAACTGTGTAGCATTAGTCCTTGTTCGGCTACTCCCACTCCCAATAATCTACTTCTATTCAGATTCATTTCAGAGGCAGCGGCGTGCCTGTTGTACATATGTACTTCCTAACATTCATCCGTTTTGTAGATTTTCACGTTTATTGCCAGTAAAATGTTCTGACTTTCATAGTCTAACCTGCAGCTGATGCATTTCCTTATAAAGTCAGTGATGTCTCCGTGACCCACCATGAAACTTCCTCATGCCTGCTGGCCCCTATCAGCGCCACTACAAACACCCTGCATCCACGGCCTAGGTATTTTTTGTGCGGCTTGTGCTTAGGGTCCGCTTGGAGGCTACAGCTATGAACGTGTAACCATAACAACTGCGCTCTGATTGGCTCTTCTGGCACGGGAATTAACAAGGGCGTCGTCCAATCTCAGCGCAGGATGCGCGTCGCGCTGGCAAAACCTCGTGATAACCCAGGCACAGGGACGTGCAAGTGGCGACGTGAGGTGAGCCTGAAGGAAATTACTGGACCCCAAACAAAGCATGAGCAAAGGGATAAATTATTTAGAAATAAATACGTTTGAAAAATGATGTTTTAACATTGTGTTGGCGAGAAAACATGTCTGGTGTGTCCAGTACGCAGTCCATCAGCTGGCGCAGCTGAATTTTTTTTCCTCTTCTCCCCTGGATTTGTGGATTGTGACAAGTAGCAGGAAAGCAACCAAACAGGACCAGGACTACAACAATTCTCGGGGATTGTCACTCCGCTGCCTTTGAACGACAGGTCCCTCCAATTTTCGCCTGACAGCACACCTCCCTGAGCCAAGACGTTGTTCCGCGTAAACCCGGTTTGCCCAAGTCCGAGCAGCGCAGTCCGCGTGGGTAGGTCGGCACTCGGCATCCTGCAGGCCGGCGATATGATGGTCCACTGTGCCGGGTGCGAACGGCCCATCTTGGACCGGTTCCTCCTCAACGTGCTGGACAGAGCCTGGCACGCCAAGTGCGTCCAGTGCTGTGAATGCAACTGCAACCTCACCGAGAAGTGCTTCTCCAGAGACGGAAAGCTCTATTGCAAAATTGACTTTTTCAGGTAACAGAATCTGGATTCAGAGGTCTTCAAAAATCATGATTTATTTCAAGCATTCACGGCAAATGCGCCACAGTTAAGATAAGGAAAATGTTTATGTGGGTTAAATATAGATTTTTTTTTAAATTACAGATCAAGATGAAAATAATATCAATAAAAGTGTGGCCCATAAACTCATGTCCTAAATCTGAATTCTCTGTGCGCTGGGCTCAGGTCATAGGCCACGTTAACCTGTACCTGGATAAAAATAAAATACGAAAGATAAAGTAATTAAAAATAAATCAAAAAGTATAAATAAAATCCTATTAGTTCATAATACATTTAATTTTAAAATGCAAGATTTTAACCCCTCTGTGGTGACATTTTAGGAAATATTATGAACCGCGTGGCCTTTAAAAGGGCCTCTACAATAAAAGAAGGGACGTCTAAAAATGTATTTCACTGTGCATCCACGTCTGTTCTGTGCTTAGTTTTTTTTTTTGTTTTTTTTTTTTTTTATCTATTTCCAGCTCCAGACAACACTTTTATTTCAAACACCCATTAGGCTATTAACCGGTTCACAATATTCCAAAAAGTGTTCCAGGTAATTGAGTGATAAGTGAAGCCCTTGTTTGTCACTCTCTTAGCATCATTTTCATTTGTATGTGTCAGTTATTTTCTCCCAAATTGTCTAATGACATGTAGCACACATCAGCCTTTGTTGGGACGGGGCTATTATTGGCCTCGCGCGGCCTTGGCCGTCATATTACCACAGGTCCCATCAAGCGGTGGATTTAAATGGCCAGCCATTAGCCAGGCGAAACAGTAATCACCCTAATGTGTCCATTTGTTGTGTAAGTAGAGTTGTGCCCTTTCGCTGGGGGAGGCTTGGCCACGCATGTGAAAAGCGGATAGTGATGCGATACTATTGTAAGTGAATGGAAAGGGAAGCCCAGTGTTAAAACAATGCTCCACAAGAAGGGTGCTTGCGCTCACCCAAAGGCTTAAACAGCCCCCGACAGGCCGACTGAAAATGCAGCTCCAGTAGGCCCAAAGTGAGCTTTAAGTATCTGCTGAAACGCTTTATATCAACAATGGCATCTGTGGAGGTGAACGACAACCCCACATTGCTGTAAGCATCACTCAGTCAAATATGTTTTATTTTGAAAGCAGTTAAAAAGAAAAAAAAATCCTTTCAAATCAGGAGGGGGAATTTTAGTGAATTTATTTTTGGGTTATTTGTGTATCAAATTGATGAGTCTTCCCACCCAGTGCCATTTAAGCGCGGGTGAATATGGATTAAGAGAAGATTTTCACGCTAAGATGCTCCTACTCTGCCTAATCCTATAATATATCCACGAGTACAATGTGTTGATTGTCACTAATACGTTTTGCGTGGGGTTATTGTCAGAGCACCTCAATCAAAATTAGGAAGGTTTTTTTTTTCTCTAAAGTCTTTTTTCTGTTTTAATGGCCACGTTATCAACACTCACAGAGAGCTGCTTTTGTTTAGTTTGAATATATGTATGTGTAATTACCTGTTACTTGCCATATATTTACTAAATACTTCAAAGTGGACTCAGAAAAATTGAGTCCTATTATTATTATTATTATTATTATTATTATTGTTGTTGTTGTTATTGTATGTGTTAGTGGCATTTGTAGCACTTGCTAAACTATAGGCGTTAGTTCTCGACCTGTCTATTCCTACTAAACTCATATGATATTATTAACATCCTTTTTTTTGTTATTAATGATTATATGATGATTTGTGCAATTTCTAACAGGCCCCTTTACGCGCTGCCGTTGTCAGTGCGTGTACAGACTGCAGTCATACATAAAATTAAAAAAAATCAACTCAATCTCACATTCATTTTTCGTTTTTATGCAGGCGGTTTGGCACGAAATGCGCGGGCTGTCTGCAGGGAATCTCGCCGAACGACTTGGTCCGCAAAGCTCGCAGCAAGGTGTTTCACCTAAACTGCTTCACCTGCATGGTGTGTAACAAGCAGCTGTCCACGGGAGAGGAACTCTATGTGATAGACGAGAACAAGTTTGTGTGCAAAGATGATTATCTGAGCTCCGGGGCCATAAAGGAAGTCAACTTGAACTCAGGTAAGCGAAGCGACAGCAGGCCAGCGCTGCATTTTTTGAACCTTATTCAATGATAATAATAATAATAATAATAATAATAATAATAATAATAATAGTAAAGCTCCTTGGGGTCGTGTTTATTTTAATATCAGTGGAATCTTTCATCCTGGTTACAAATCTGATAAATAAAATGGCAATCGGCCTTTTAAAGGACAAAAGAAAGGCAGAAGTGGAGGCTTTAAATGCTCGTTTATGTGGCGCTTTTGCAGCAGTCCGAGGAGAGCATCTCACAGCAACCTTGTGAGATGAATACTTTCAATATTTACCTCCACAGAACAATAGCTTTCTGTTATTGTACGCCAGGGTCCACTGGGGATGAGCATGCTGGTCTGGCCGTGTGTGCTGCTCCTCTTTCCACTCTCTATTTATCCTTATAAAAAGCTCAGGAGGGCAGCAACTCCACTCCACACCCTGTTTACTGAAGGTGTCACGCGCCCCCCTTTTTTCATAAACCGTTTATTTCGATCTCCTTCATGAATCTTTTCATTTACCTGCAATCTTAATGTGGCTACATGTTCGTATTTCCTGCTTTTTTGCGCGTAAATTGGAGATGTTTCCGACTTTACAGAAGAAAAATGTTTCCATTTGCATCTTTGTGCTTTTTTTTTTTCAAATATTTAAGGAAAAATTCATCTGCAAATAAATGAATAAACAAATGCATAAATTGGGAGATTAAAACATCCACCCAAGGGCGTAAAAGCGCATTTAATTTACGATTTGATAAAGTTTGGATGCGTAATAGTCGGCGATGCTGCTTTGCATCGCCAAGCCTGATTAAAGCAGAAGACCCCCCCCCCCCACAACGCCCACCCCCTTGACATTTCGGATCGTGACCTTCCTTCTTGTTTGTGCCCCCCTCCCCCTCCCCAGTGTCGTCGTGCACAGATAGGAGTTTATCGCCGGATCTGCAGGACCCAATACAGGACGACATAAAAGAGACGGACAATTCAACGTCCTCAGATAAGGAAACGAACAATATTGAGAACGAGGAGCAGAACTCCGGGGCCAAAAGGCGGGGGCCCCGGACCACCATCAAGGCCAAACAGCTGGAAACATTAAAGGCTGCGTTTGTCGCCACGCCGAAACCGACCCGGCACATCCGAGAACAGCTGGCCCAGGAAACCGGACTGAACATGCGAGTCATCCAGGTAAGATCAGCTGTGTGCTGTTTGTGGATTGTTGGAACCTATTATGCGGAGATGAGGGAGGCTCTGCAGCGACACGGACAGATTAGAGACAAATGACAGATTATAAATCAAAGAAATTACTTTTTAATTTTACTGAAATGTGCAGACATTTAATTGAAAGCCTCATCATCAATTAGCGAAATGTCAAAACACGACGCGGACTATTAGATGGATATAGAGCCACATTTAAATGAAACACCACCTGCTGTATGTAAACTGTTTTTCTTGTTTGTTTATATTGGCTTATGTTTTATGGAAGTATTTCATAAAATTTATAGATGTGAGTGAATTTATTTATACAGTAGCATTTTTAAAAAAAAATCTTGTAAAACAAAATAGTCGAACATACGGAACTGGAAGCAGTATGGCGCCTAAAAGTAGATTTTTATATTTGTATTAGATTCACGGTATGCAGAAAAGCTTTGTTTTTAATATTATTACTTAAAATAAATCCATTTTAATATTCATTTACATTTGACTTTTAAAGAAACAAGTTCACAGCATTTCATACTTTTATTTTAATGCAAGATTTCTATTAATTACTGCTTTAAAAAAAAGTCACACTTTATTTTTTCTGTAAAAAGCAGCCCGCTGCTTACGTGTAATTTCAGTACAAAAGCATTAACGTACACTTTGAACTTACACTGATGCATTTTATTGATGCATGAAAATAAGAAACACTTTATTTTTAAAATAATTTCCTTTTTTTTGTGCATACTTTTGTGCTTATTTCAGCAATAAGATGGGCTGCACAGCCATGAAATTAGTGAAAGGTTAGCTTTGTTTTTGCCAAAGGCGAGAGGAAACCCAGATACAAACATGTGTTGTGCAATGTAACACAAGCGTACACTGTTTTTGGACCCCTCTGCCTGTCTTTTCATCCTCAAACACATATACACACGCAGGCACGCACGCACGCACGCACACACATGCGCCGTGCCTGGGTGCAGACTGTGTTAGGATGATTAGCACCATCTCTGCCAACTGTGATGTGGCTTTTTGTGCACTCACTGTAATTATCGCTGATTTCACAGATTTACATACCACCCTCCCCTTTCCCACCTCTCCGCTCTTACTCACTTACAGCCTGCGCTTCTCCACTGCTTCATCTATATCATAAACTGCATGTGCGAGTGTGCAGCAGCAGAACTCAATCACTCACCGAATCAATCAATCATTCAATGAACCAGTAAACCGGTCGATATATCAGTAGGTCAGTCTGGCTGTGATACCCCCCCCCCCTCCCTCCACCTCTGCACCCTGTGTTGCTCGGAGCCAAAATGGAGGATGCGTTTCGTCATCTTCCTCCTCGTTCAGTGTGTGTTAAATACCATTGCTCTCAACGCAGGGAGCCCTGTGAGCCACGCTGCTTCTCCAGCATGTGTATGTAATCCCTAAGCAACGCTCTCTCAAGGGAAGCGAGAGCATTTCCATAAAAATGTACCCTACAGTTAGATGATTGTTCTCAATAAGCAGGTGTTGCGTTTGCCGCTGGAGCACAGAGAGCAGAGCCTAAGTAGTTTTAGGCGTGCGTGTGTGCGTATGTGTGTGCGCGTCACGTTTTGCGAGTGTGTTTTTGTTAATCTGTAGCACAGTGGGATTCTCCCTCTGGCGTAGCCTGGCTGGTGTGAACATAGATCATTATGCAGCAGTGAAGCAAAGGCGAAACGAGATGTGTTATGTGCTTATAATTCAAAGACATTCTTCCATATGATGCACAGTTTTGCAATTTTGAAATTCTCCTTTGTTTGTCCTGAAAGACAGTTTATTTAATCTCAGTGGTTTAACTTTATAGGCTTTGTATTTGGGTCCATTGGTATTACTTTGCTACTTATCTGAAATTTGCAACAGGAAATTCATAATCACCGAAAAGTGCAGCAAAAAATGGTTTCTTTCTTGTTATTATTCAGTCATTGCCGCCTTCCCTAAATTTTTGACTTTGATCCTTTTGTGCTTTCTTGACATGAAGTCTAACATTCCAGCACAAAAGGCCTTACAATTCATTGTGTGCAAACAATCATTTAATAACACCTATGTAATTCTTGTATCGCACTGGAGAATGCTCCTGTTAGATTGAGTTCTTTGACTTTTTTTTTTTACTATTTTTAATGGTTTAACACTTTAAGTTAGTCGAGCCATTTTTGAAGCTGAATTTCAAACATTTACTCCTCAATTAATACAAACGAAAGGAGGCCACAGCCAATTGTGGCACAGTAAATACAGTTCAGAATGGGTGCAGAGGCGCCAGAGAATTGGGAGGCAAGTGCTTCGTGTCATTTCTAGGAAATAGTTTGCAGTTTCTGAATAAAAGCTCTTTAAAGGAATTAATTCATTATCATTTAATTATGGCATTTTAAAGCTGTGCAAACTTTGTAACCGAGAGCATTGCTGGCAAAAGATCACCTTGAAGTTGGTCCATATGTAATTGTTTTAGTTTTGTCAGCTGTGCTTCACAGATATTTTTGTGGTGATCTCACCTGAATCTTACTCTCACATCCACACAATTCGTAGCCTTTTGCGAGATTTGCGAGGTGCAGTACAGTTTGAGTGACTGGTGAATAGAAAAAGGATGCATATAAATTACAAATTTTGCAGAAGTGATGAGATCAGCTGATAACAGAGCCTGCTTTGTTTCAGGTCTGGTTCCAGAACAGAAGATCCAAAGAACGGCGAATGAAGCAGCTGAGTGCTCTGGGCGCCCGACGGCACGCCTTCTTCAGGGGCCCGAGGAGGATGAGGCCGCTGGGAGGCAGGCTGGAGGATCCAGACATTTTAGGACCTGGGGCCTATGGTTACTATGGAGGTAAGAAATGAATGTTGTGATAACACATGCAGTGCTGGCGCAAATCACCACACCTGCAGGTTCTTTACCTCTTGCAATATTAATGTGCAATATGGAGCGAGAGTAATAGCAAACATAATCTGTATTCACGCTCGGTTCAAAAATGTGATATTGTGTAAGCAAACTGCAGCAGCTCCACCGAAAGCTGGTACTTACACTATGTTTTCAGGCTGCAAGTATATCACATAAATCTGCTATACAGTATAATGCAGGTGAAGCCCCAGTGTAGTTTATTGGATCATTTGCGTTCGCATTATTTTCTTGAATCCCCTCATATTTTGCTCAGAGATGAAATGATCGGGACTTTATTTTGACTCTAATCTCGTGCATGCCGCAGTCGGTTTGTGTGGTACAAAATAAGCAGCTAAGAAGCTTTTGTTAACTGTTCCAAACACAGCTTTGTAGTCTGGTTATCTCAGCAGTGCGCAGAGGAATGCAAATAAAGTATCAATCCTGTTTAACTGTCACATTTGTTAAGCAGCTAGGAGAGTAAATGCCAGATAGGAACACATATGTTCTAGTGGGACACTTTGCAAACAAAGCTAGCAGGCTGGGTGGCATGCCTGAGGCACGATATTTTTTGATCTTTCAGAACGGTGAACTTCAAAAAAAAAAAAAAAAACGGCACCTGTAATGGTTCCACTATATTTGTGAGAATTGATTTCTGTGCCATCCTGAAATAAAAACGTGTCTCCCGTCTTGTCTCTCTTAACTTTTATTCAACATGAAGTTGCACCTAATAACCCTTTCCAGATTACAACATTTGAGTGTCATTCACTTTCTGAAAAGTTGGTAGCTTCCTTCTTAAAAACATAGCTGCTTCTTTCTTCAAAGAAAGAAAGAGCGAGATTCAACAAACACCCAATATTGAAGAGAAGATTTTAAAGAGAGATGTACTGATTTTAACCAAGGGCACACACATAGTTTCATATCAGAATATGGAATATGTATCAGAATATATTTAGGTTCTGTGATATAAACCTTTGTGGAACAATAAGGAAGTTGTGACATCTTTTGGCACAGGTGCTAAACTTGCATGCACTAATTTACTGACCATTTAAATGCAAATAAAAACAGCTAACAACACACAGATGAAATATTATTGCTACTGGGAGGAAAAAAGATTTTTGCATGTATTTGCAGTTATTAATCACAAAGGTTTCATAGAGAAAAGGAGTTGTAACTGGTTTGTTGCTTAATTAGAATCTCCAGTTGCTGCAGCTATGTTCTAAAAATATTCTTTAAAAAAAGCTTGTTGAAGATCATTTTTTTAAAAAAGAAATGTCCCCAGCATCAAAAGGAAATAATCTCGAGACAAAGGAGGGAGATGACAACACAAGCGCTAACACAACAGCCGCCCCGCGCTGAACTGCAGGAATAAAGCAGATGCACCTGTCATGCATATCAGCAGTTTGTTTTTGATGGACAGTCTGTGAGCTGCTGTTTCCATACAGCTCCTGCACCTCTACCTGAAGGGCCCTGGCATTGAGGATACAATAAACCGGAGCCATCAAGGCTGCAACACAGGGAGTGGGAGGGGAAAAGAGAGGACAAAACCTCCATCCCTCGCTCTCATGTCTCTCGCTTTCTTTGCACTCTGCTTTTCACACCCTTTTGTCCCACAGCAGCACAGGCCAGCCTGCTTGCCTTTATCTGAGCTCGCTGCCTCCTCGTGTTCCTCTGCTGCTGTTTAAAGCGAGGAATGCCTGTGTGTGGTATGATGCGTCTGCATGTGTGAGTGTAATTATAGTTTGCAGAGCTGACACTCCCCTCAGCACCTAGTCTGGTCTCTCTCTCTTATACACACACACACACACACACCACAAACCAAGCTTGTTGCTTATTCCCAAGGTCAGCCAATCTACCAGGGGCCAGTTTGTGAAATCAGACAATTAGCTTGTTTGTGTGAGTCGAGTCACCTTTGAATATTTCCCTTGATAATTTCTAAAAACTACGTACGACAGCAAATAAATTTAGATCTTATAATTAGGCAGGATGTTTCTTGATGTCTGAGCTGTTAGTTCTCAACTCCCCCTGTTTAGCCTGAAATAGCAGTGAGAAGAACATATGGTGGGAGTGGAGAAATGTCAGTGCAGCATCTGGGGCACGGGGGTAAAACCTGTCATCGATCTCAGTTCACGGCGGTGCCGAAACCGAATAGATTTAATGTAACTTGGGGAGTTTGCAATGAGAAACGGGAGGCAGGTGGAGGTTTGTAGTAATTGTTGATTAATGGATGCAAACAGTGTATAAAGTAACAGGCTACATGTAAAGGCAATCAATGCTTTCGAAACTGTTTTGGTTATTGTTTATAATGAACGACACACGAAGGGTAAAATCATTTCATATTTAATCATTTAAAAATCACCTTCCACACTTTTGCCACACAAGTGCGGCCTGTGGGTGACTGTCGTCTGTGCTGGCTGTAGCGGGAGATTGTGATTGTGCAGCCAGTTTGAATGTATAGCAGTGCTTGGTTTAAGAGCAATTCTTTTTTTCTGCAAATACAGGAAGATATTCATATAATTTAACATTTTTTCTTGTATGGAAGGAACCAGTTATCTTAAAGCTTAGCATAAAACCTGGGAACAGCTAACTTGGCCTAGTTATTAGATTAAATCAGCCTTTCCGCATCATTAAGGCCCAAAAAGTGCAAATGCAAAACCTTTGTCTGTTTGACTCCTTTTAATAAGACGTGAGCTCCCCTGAAAACACGACTTGCAACATTTTGGGTGGTCTCTAAAATACTGACAATATACTATTGTTGCTGTTCAGTATGCAGAATTAAGCTGTTTTGTTACATGATTATGTGCAGTCACAATTTAATGTGACTCCTTATGGGTGGGTTTTATTTCCTTCAGTCGGAGCTAGCTAGCGTTTTCTTTTCCACTGTTTGTGCTGAGTTAGTAAAAAAGTCTTTGTGCTAAGCTAAGCTCATTGAACCGGCCTTTGGTGATTGCATTACATTTATCAGACGGCATCGAGAGCGCCGTAGATTGTTTTTAATAATAGTCTTGGCCAGAGGGGTATTTCTCTTAAAGGCCATAGTTGTTGCCAGCTTAAAATACCAAATTCACCATGCACACTACGTGCAGAGCTGTTACAAGAGTTTGCGAGAGAGTTTCAGCTGCTGGCTACTTGGCTTCATATTTACAACATTGCGTGATATGTATAAATTTAGTGTAGGTTAATCTTTTGTCCCTGAGACTAAAATGTTACATTTTAATAATAAACAGTCAAAAGACTTCCTGTTACTCTGGATCAAAAAAACATCTTACAATAGAATAGCCCCTTTGCTTGATCTTAGAAAGTCATATTAATTATCCAGTCGACAGAGACAGCGTTTGTAGAGCTGGACATCACTGTTTCATTTTGAAACCAAATTTTTCAGTACCATGGGAACCAGAAACAAAATCGTGCTGTGGAAGGATAAGCGAGAAAGACACAAAGAGGTGTCTGAAACCTCTAAGAGGAATAAACCATGCCAGTCAGTGTCATAGGTTAACCAGAAAATATTTATTTATCCAGGTATGCGACGCAGAGTGTCTGTGGAAGCAATAAAATCTGTTATTAATGTGTCAGTTGTTTGCCGCAGCACTTTGAAGTGAGTGCCGGGAGAAGGTTAAGACATTTTAGGTAAGACAGGGCACGGCCCTGGCTGAGGAAGCGTTTTAAATGTGAAGGCGATGCAACAGATGTATTTTTAGCCACTCTAAAAAAAATCTGTGTCATCAAAAGATGAATTCTGCTGACTCCGGTGACCCCCTGTAACGCCATAATAGTTGTGTTTTTTGTTTGTTTTTATTCTTTTTTACTATGACTAATGGTCCAACGAGGGTTGTCACAATAACAGATTTTTTGCTTAATGGCTATCACAGTCAAAAATTCAGTGGTATCAATCAGCTAATCTACAACTTCTATCTTTCTTCACAAATTAACCTTCAAGTGGCTGAATGGGGGTGATTTATGACCCCTGCTGCATACGTATTTGTGCTTTTATTTTAGTGATATAAATGCTTCCTAATTTGTTGCACTTAAAACTTTTCATAGGTTTTCATAGGCTTTGATTTTACTGTAATTTTTGCCTTCTAATCACTATATTGGCAAATGTTTCTGTGAATCACGGCTAACAGACTGAGAGTAGAAAGATTAACTGCTGCAGAAGCTCTGAGGCAGATACGGAAACAGCTCCTCCACCTTTTAATCATAAAAAATAATTGCAAACCGTAGTTATTTACATTAGAACATTTTAGAACGTCAGATAAAGGAAAGAGTGCAGGTATGGTGAGTGACCCCTCTCGGTTATTTTCACACTTCAGTACTTTGGTTGTGGGTTGAGGGTTGAAGTCAAAAACAAATGCAAGGTGGTGATGTATGGAGTGGTTCTGACTTAATATTAATATTAAACTTTTATCTTCTTTTATTATCAATACGTGGCTATCGTGACACTGGATACAAACACAATGGGAACATGATGGCAAGGTGAAACCATAGACTGAAGAACTGGAGTTGATATAATGCTGAAAGCACCACGTAGTGGACAAAACAGAGGAGAAAGGGCTAATTAAAAAGGGGAAATAGCATGAAAAAAAAATTCTAAGGGAATTTTTTTTATTGATTTTGTGTTGTGGACTGATGAAATGAAGATGTCAAACTGTGTGGGGACATCTGGTACTATCTTCTGACATTTTTTTTAGACTAGTTAAATAACAAGAAAAATAACCATCAGATTATTCAATAAAAATCCTTCTTAGCTGAGTCCTCAACACTAAAGCCGAGAGTATTTGTAGCTCGGGAAGTAACCACAGCCTAGTGATGTAGAGACAAGGGACGGTGCTGGAATCTGCCATCAGACCTGACAGAGAGATGCAGGCGACAGGACCTGGCAGGGCTGCAGGGAAGCTGGAATCTCATTTTGGAATTCCTCATCCAAATCCAGAAGTTTCTGCAGGGGAATCCATCGAGGTGCACGCATGGCTGCGAGCTGAATGAGGGAGAGGGAGATGAATGCACTGTGTAAAAGGCGAGAGAACTGAGGTGGAGAGGTGTGGAGTTGTTTATACACTCAAATGAGGCTGTTGGAGACTGGTTGGTTGGGAATTGGACATGATCAATTTCACCACTTAGGTAGGGGTGGAGCTGTGTGTATAAATACACTCTGCTTGGGGGAACTGTAAGTGTTTTATGTATCTGATAGAAAGTCTAACCCCATGTGTTCTCCTCTCATGCCACAGAATACCAAGGTGACTATTATGGACCAGGAAGTAACTACGACTTCTTTCCCCACGGTCCCCCATCATCGCAGGCTCAGTCTCCGGCCGAGTCCCCCTACATCCTGGGCTCTGGGCCTGGAGCAATGGAGGGATCGGGCCACCACCCATCAGATGACCAAAGGTTCACGGACATGATATCCCATGCGGAAACTCCCAGTCCAGAGCCGGGCTTACCAAGCTCACTTCAGCCTGTCCCGGGGGAGGCATTCGGGGGTGGACCCAGTCCCCCTTTCTCCTTGGCCAGTAATTCCAGCTACAGCGCTCCAATGTCCCACCAAGGCCAGGAGATGGGAGAAACCACAGCCTGGTAAAGGACAAGAAACGGACGGGGACCATTCCTGGGCTGAATGTCAGCCTAGTTAATTCAGGAGATGAATAAAAACACAATGTGGGGTGAAAATTACAGCTGAAATTTTTACGGACTGATTTTCACAACTGATGAACTGACGGACAGAATCAAGAATGGGATAGCTTGCAGGAGAAAGTAATATTTGCTGCCCGGTAGACACTCCAAAGCATATCCCTTCCTGGATTACTGGACTTGAAATATATATATATATATATATATTTAAAAAAGGAAAAAAAAAAAAAAAGCGATTCCACCCAGCAAACTTGCTTCTCGCCTTCCCCTTGATTTTAACGAAGGTATCTTCTAATAGAGAGAAATGCCAAAGGGGACATGTTTAGTTCTCTTAGTTTCTCACCACCTCCTTTAAAAACGTTGCTTCAAAGCAGTATTAGTTTCCATTCTGTTGATCTTCATTGCCGCTTCACACTCAGCATAACAAAGGATCCGGTTGTGATACATGCTTTAATGTTCATCTACAAACACGTCCGTTTCAATTGAGACAGCTTATTTTAAACATTCGCCAACATGTCAAATCAAAGGCTGCCACTTGATAGACACGTTGACACCTCCAGCACGGCACTGACATTCTCTAGCCCACGTCTCAGCTATAAGTCCCTTAATGCACACAAAGCGTTCTTGATCATAGCTCAAAAGAAGGATGTCTATACCATTATTCAAAACACGGACACAATTATACAGACACTTGTACCCACACATACACACACACACACACACACGCACACACGAGCAAATCTCACATCCATCGAAGCGGCCCTGATAGTTCTGCTCCGCACACTGCTTCACCTGACCTTCCTTTTGTTACTGTCCCTTTTAAAAAACATGTTTTAATGGAATTGATTTTCAAAAGAACATTGAACCCATAATGGAGAATGTCCTTCAACAGCTGAGGTCTCCTTCCTCTAAAGAGAGAAAACAAAAGAGGGGGCAGACAACATCTGTGACATTACCGCTGTCTGCTCCGAAGCACTCATTGCCATCTAGTGGCCACATTTTTAAGGCACAGAGAATTAAAATAAGCTCAAAGCGGCAGACTCCAGTTGTGTGTGTGTGTGTGTGTGTGTGTGTGCGTGTGTGCGTGCGTGCGTGCGTGCGCGTGCGTGCGTGTGCATCTTTGTACTTCAAAGGACAAATTCTCTACATTTTTTTTCCCTCAGATTGATCAGGGCCAAGTGTCACCACAGCTGCTATTTGAAAAGTCGGCCTTTGTGAAAACATATTAAAAGGAAAGAATTATGTTTTTTGTCCCTTAATTCCTAATTTCAACTCCATGTCAGTCTTTGCTCTCTCAGCTCCATCTCATCATGCGCAAAATGTCTCGCACAGAACACATCTAATGCATCGAATGTTGTTCTTCTGCAATGAGTTAGCTCTACTTGAAATTTTGTTTTGAGCTCACGTGTATTTCCTTTGGACGCCGTTTCAGATGTAGGAAGAATGCGTCTTCTTTTTTTTTTCTGTTTTATGAAGATATTCTTGGATACAGAATTGAGTGAGTGCTTGTCTGTGTGTGTGTGTGTGTGTGTGTGAATGCTTGGAGGTGTGTTCACGTGCGTATGTGTAGATTTAAGGGGGGGAATTGGGGCAAGGCTGTATTATTTCTATGTAAATAGCACTGGTAATAAAACCTTCTCTTATAACTTGAAGATGTGGTTTCTTGCTAAGTGTCATCACACATCTTTTCTTTAGTTTGTCGTGGGGGAACGTACCTGTACTGGCACGATTATAAGGCAGCTAGAATTTGTTTTAGCTACTCGTTACCCTTCTGAGTAAAATACCACACACTTAACTCAGCTACACCTGTTTAACATTTACTGTGCTGATAATGATTATAACAAGAAAAATGATTAGCATTTTTTAAATGCGTTGGTGTAAAAAAACAGCCCATAGTATATACGGCAGTTTAAATTAGCTTGAACCCAACCGGCTGTAACACAGAAATCTCTCTGTTAAGGCATTTTTACAAAAGGTTAATCAGTTGTAACAATTTTGATGTTACTGACTGATATCGGTGAATTCACTTATCATTGATTAACATACACATTCGATTTTTAGGAGGTTGCCAGAGTTTAACACATGCAGGAGCGCCTTACTTATTTTACCAATCCTGCTTATAGTGTGTCAATTAAATGCACTTTTTTTTTTTGTCTGTGAGGTCAGCATAGCGAGCTAAAAACACAACATTAACATCTAATTAGCTTAGAAACGTGGCATGATGAATACGCTATATTGCCAAAAGTATTCACTCTCCTGAATCATTGAATTCAGGTGTTCCAATCACTTCCATGGCCACAGGTATATAAATCAAGCACCTAGGTATGCAGACTGCTTCTAAAAAACGTGTGAAAGAATGGGTCGCTCTCAGGAGCTCAGTGAATTCCAGCGTGGTAACGTGATAGGATGCCACCTGTGCAACAAGTCCAGTTGTGAAGTTTCCACACTACTAAATATTCCACAGTCAAATGTTAGTGGTGTTATAACAAAGTGGAAGTGATTGGGAACAACAGCAACTCAGCCATGAAGTGGTGGGCCATGTAAAATCACAGAGCAGGGTCAGAAGATGCTGAGGCACATACTGCACAGAGGTCACCACCTTTCTCCTGAGTCAGTCACTACAGTCCTCCAAACTTCATGTGGCCTTCAGATTAGCTCAAGAACAGTGAGTAGAGAGCTTCATGGAATGGGTTTCCATGGCTGAGCAGCTGCATGCAAGCCTTACATCACCAAGCACAATGCCAAGCATCAGATGCAGTGGTGTAAAGCACGCTGCCACTGGACTCTAGAGCAGTGGAGACGTGTTCTCTGGAGTGACGAATCTCGCTTCTCATCTGGCAAGCTGATGGATGAGTCTGGGTTTGGTGGTTGCCAGGAGAACGGTACTTGTCTGACTGCATTGTGCCAAGTGTAAAGATTGGTGGAGGGGGGATTCAGTGTATCTGAAGTCAGTGAGATAGACCTCGTGACCACATTTGTGGTGTTGTGGGCTTTGAAGCATTATTTGTTAATTATTTGACAAGTTATGTTTGATTGCTTTGTGATTAGTCGTACTAATGATTTGTCCTTTAGTTTTCATTTCATTTAATGTAATTTATTTTTTTATTTTTACATTGGCCCTAACTAGCAGCTGTTAGTGTTTGTGTGAGTGATGCATCTTGCTAACCAAGCTCATCTAAATATGGACACTTTTGACTACAATAAATAAATGAATTAATTAATAAAAGAAAGGGATGCTGACAGCTGAAATGTTAAACTCAAGGGTTCAAAACAGTGTCTCACAAACCAATGAGTGACATCACGTTGGTCGTGTCCATCTTTGTGTATAGTCTATGAACTAGAAAAACAAAACAAGTTGTTTTGTTGTGTAGCTACAAGTGGATTTGCTACTGAGACCCTGCACATTACATATAGTGGTCTGAATTATTGCTATTATAAAACAAACATTGGTTACTGTTGTAATGCAGTCATTTAACTTGCAATTACACACTTCAGTTAAGTGACTTGGCGGACATCTAAAGTGCACCGTGAACACCAAGATGAAGAAAGCATTAATCAAAAGCTCTTCTCCATCCCCTTAAATCTGGCTCTGGAGTCAAGATTTTTCTAAGGCCCTCAGGCACTGACCCAATACCAGAAATCCTCTTCTTGCATGAAACTGCCTTCAGAGCAGTGCCCCTTGGCAGCCCTGTCCCTCTCTCCAGGTCCCTTGACCCCCCCACACCTCCTCATCCCCTTATCCCCCCTCTTTATCCCCTACTCTCTCTGTGGGGCCAGGTGGACAGACGGTGGCCCAGGTCTGCAGTAATTTTCCCCCTGACTGGTTTTAATGTAAAGGGTAATGTGAGAGGAGACAGGCAGACACCGCGCGCGTGTGTGTGTGTGTGTGTGTGTGTGTGTGTGTGTGTGTGTCATTCTTATATATGTTCACAGACTTTCT
>JAVDPK010016646.1:0-17296 GCA_034780415.1 Cichlasoma orientale
TATATATTAGTGTCTAATTTATTTCTACCTCTCTGAAAAGTAACACCTCAAGCAAGACAGAGAATCTAAAACTCCTCTGATAAGCTTAGATTTTTTTTTGCTTCATGTCAATTCCCCTGCATGTCATCCTCTACCCTAAGGTCCAAAAATGCCTCTGGAATAGGTTACCATTATCAGGTTTTGGGCCACCCACCCTTTCATTTCCTTTCTTGTATCTGTTTGGAAAATGACCAAACTTCAAACTGCCATAACCTTGGGTGGAGTCATCATGGTTAAATCCCTACAGCTAGAGCAGTGCAGCAGCAATCTCTGTGATAGCACCCAATCCCTATCCCTGCATGCAATGATATCCCTGTTCCATCTGATGCTATCTCTGTAAAATGGGATGTTATCAGTATCCAAGATGATGCTATCACATACAGTGTGGAGATATTGGATTCTAATTCATAGCCTCCCCTGCCTAGACAGTGATATGTAAGGCTCTGCAGGCAAAGCCAGTCCATCTGTAGCTTACTTAGGATGAGGGATTGAATGGCTCTTTATGCTTCATGGTTCTGGCTGTGTGGCCCCCAGGCCAGAGTTGTCACAGTACCTGTTCATGCTGTATGCTTTAATGAGGACAGGAGAGGGAGATGATGGAGAGTCAATTACAACCTCATGTTGGAGAGTAACACTATTTCACCTTTCATTACACCTCAATGCCATGGGCTAACTGGGTCTCATCAGTTCGTGAAAAGTACTCATGCTGAGAAGGCCATGCTGAGGTCAGTCTTCTGTGGAACAGAGGAAAGTGAGTTAGATGAAGATTTTAGGTACCAAATCAGCACTTTGCACTTCATAAAAGAACCTTTCAGCTGTTTTAAAAAAAGGATGTTCCTCGTCAAACGTCGGAGCATTGCACTAAATACAGGATCATGTGAAAAACAGAATGGCAAATGTGCAAATTATCATTTCTGCTGGAGAATTTGATTTACCGCATCTGCAGAAAGAACCAGGCCAGCATAGGAAACAGACAGCCCTTCATTTCTGTGCTCTATTTTACTCGGTTTTATAGATCTAGTATGTTGATTATATTTTGAAAAAAAAAAGTCTTACATATTATCTTTATTGCTCAGACTAGATTGATTAGATCTGACGATCAATACAACTCATATCTGTTCATTAAATATATCTTCAGACAGTGGATGGATTAGTTCAGCTTATCACCAGGCACAAAAACAGCTATAGGTTGGCTCTGTGGAGCCGAGCACAGCTTAACACAATATGTTATTTCTGTAATGCATGCTTAAGTGAAAGTATGTCACATCATGGACGATGTGGACTACAGTCAATTCTTGCAGTTTACTGTTTTCTTAGCAATCTGACATGACAGCAAGGCTATGTTGTTGATGTTTGTCGTCTTACTAAAATGATTCACTTTATTTTTTTAAACAGAATTTAACTGAATTATTTCAACAGATTCTTTTTTTTTCTTTCTCATCCAGTTTGTTTTTTTTTGTCTGTTTGTTGTTTTTTCTTTTGTCTGTTAATCATCTGGCCGTGAAATGCCACTGTGAATGTCTCACATCAAAAGCCTTATTGTAGCTGTGTTTTCCAGTAGCCCCTTCATAGAAAAAAAATGGAGGAAGTGTTGAGTTCCTCCATTGTGATCAAAAGCTTTATTGTGATCAAAAGAAAATTGAATGAAAACAGTTATTTTGTTCCAATCGGAATAAAATAGAGAATATGTCCTTTTTTGGGATTGTTTTAACCAAGTCTGTTTTTATGTGCTGGCCTTTTCTTTTTTTGTATGTTAGCCATGCTTATACTGTAGCTATTTATTTTATACTGGCGCTGTATGTCGGCTTCTTATCTGATGCTGCACTGTATTTGTCTCTTCTGTCCACTAGTTGAAATAAGACTCGGATAGTCATTTGTACTTTTCCTTCCTTCTAGATCCGGTGGACAAAGACAGCTGGTAGTGTGTCAGACCGCTTCCAGGACTCCAGCGTCTTCAACGAGACGTTGCACATTGCAAAGATCCAGAGGACCCAGGGAGGTCGCTACTACTGCAAAGCCGAGAACGGCCTTGGCTCTCCTGCCATCAAGTCCATTAGGGTGGACGTCTACTGTAAGTGTGATGGATCTGAGTCATCATAGACCATTTTCATTTTCCAACATTTACCAAAAATAATTGCCCACTGTTGCTTCACAGTAATAAGATTGTGGCTGTTTTGTTCACTGACTTGTTTTTTTTTTTTTTTTTTTTTAATGTGGGTTTTTCCTCTCTATGTGTGTGATTATGTTTTTCTTCCTGTTTTCAAAGAAATCCAAGAGAGCCAGACTGCAAATGGTAAATTGCCCAGAGGTGTGACTATCAGAGTCTGTATCTGTGTTACCCTGCTAAGGACTAACCAATAGTCCCTTTTTCTTCCATCTAATTCTCTTTTGGCCAGATTCCAGACAGCTATGACCCTGAAAATGTTTCTGTTCACAGTTCTGATTTCGCAGCAATGTCAGCCTTGTAGCAGTGTAGTAAAACATACAACTAGCGAACCTCCTTGCTTGAACCTAACCTGCATAAATGTAAGTTTTAGAAATTAATCAGTTTGTTATCCTTCAAAGAAATTAGAATATAAAATGAAACAGGTGTTGCAGTATTCATTTATAAATTTGGAAAGATTTTTTTACAAAGATAAGCCAAAATGTTAACACAGACAGCTGGTGCACAAATATAATGACACAAAACTCTGTATCCCAAAAATAGCAGTGTTCCATATTTCTGTTTATAAATAAAAAGTAGTTATTAGGTAGTTGGTAAAAAGAGAACATATTACTCTCCTGAGAATGTTGCTTAGACTGGAAGTCGCTCATTGTACGTGCAGCCTCTTTATTTTAAAAGCATCTGTACGACAAATGTGGAAGGTTCATTGGCATTCATCAAGCAAACTTAAACTTAATTGTATTGCTTTCATTGATTTGTCAGTGATTATCCATTTTCAGCTCATCCTCATAATGAGGCATAGCAGTCACCGCCCTTCCTCATACAACCTCCAGCCTACTTATTTGTGCAAACACAGCCAAATTTGGACTTTATTTTTAATAAGAAATCTGTAGTTGTGCTATAATTAAGAGCTTGTCTCACTGCTTCAGCTTTATGAAATTCTACTGAGATACATTTAAAATGACTTGCTTAGTGCCTTTGAAAGATCTCCAAGCTGCCTCACCAATTTCAGCAGCACTCAGTCGCTTCCTCTTCTTTCTTTCTTATGCCAGGCTCCCAGGAAAAATTGTTCTATCTTTGAAAGTGAATGACCTCACCGTCCTTAATTTGTTGCCAAATATCATTTTCAGTCACAGAGGAAAGAAAAGGGTAGTGGAGCAGAATGTTTTTTTCACTAAATATCATGCTCTTGATTCTTTTCCAGTAACACCTACACTAATTTGAGGCACTTTTTCAGTGATAAAACACATATCTCATTCTAAGTTAGGATTTATACTCCTGCACTTTCCTGCATCAAAGCCAGTGAGTTGAGGCAGTATAGTGACAGCAAAAAAAACATCTTTGTTTTTGTGTCAACATTCTATGAAGTACTGTAGATGAAATAGGAAGTGACTGGGGTTTTTCACCATCCAGTCTCAAAGACCAGTAATGCACTTCATTGCAGCTTGGTGCTCCACAATCAAGTGTGGAAGAACATTGTACCTTACCGCTACAACCAACACAACCAACTCAAAAGGTGCAACTTAAACTTTGAAGGCAAATTAACTCCATTTCTGCATATTTTTCACAGTTTTGCTACCTCTTGGCAAGCAGTTTGAGAGTGTTTGCAGACAAGTTGGTGTCTTCCATGCAAACTAATGTGACAGCAGCAACTCACTAGCTACAACTAGAAGCTTTTTGGTGCAGCACTATGTACCTGTTTGTGGCCAATTTCTTGCCGATCACAGAATACACACAAGTTGACCAGTGACCTTAGTGGCCAGTGGCTGCCAGGAGGGTCACTGACTGGTCTAGAGTCAGTGTCCCGCCTGGCCTGCATGAATGGGGCTTTAGCGATCATTTTCACAGTGACTGCCAGGAACAGGCAAGCAACCACTCACAACCAGTTGAGGAATACACTCCTGTGTGACAGGGGCCTAAGTTTGTTAATGGGATAGCCCTAGACAGTCTCTCGTGTAGTGGACATGTCAAACGGAGCCTAATGTTGCTCAGTGCCATTGGTGTAAAATTGTGTCACATAATTTTTAGTTGAATAGAATAGAATAGAATAGAATAGAATGCCTTTATTGTCATTACACAGGATGTACAATGAGATTGGAGGGCCACTCCTGTTCAGTGCCAGCAATAGAAAGTCACCCTAAAACCGTTACCCTAAAAAAACAAAAAGAAAAGTTAATGATAAATGTAAATTTTTATGCTAAAACAGTTTGTCTAAAGTGGGAAAAAAAAACAGCTTCAGTGTTGCTCTCCACTTAATCGGTAGAGAAAGATACTAGCGTGTATTTTCTAAAAGTTCAAAACCAAAAAACGTGTTGCTCATATGGGTAACTTGTGAAAGAAGAATAATTTTTTTCGACGTATGCATGACTGAACAGTGAATAAATGAGGCACCATCTTGTGATCAAGTTCCCCTTAATACTGTATACCAATGAGCTGTCTCTCCTTCTCTCTCTCTCTCTATGCTTTCTTCCCATGTCTCCCACATAAATACAGAGTACATTGTTAACTGGCTCTCCTTTTCACTCTTCTTTCATGTCTCTGTCTTATTCTCTTTCAGTGTGTGAGTTACATTCTTGTACTTGTTTATTTGGACTGACACTGGCAAAAGTTGTGGAATTGAAACTTGTTTAGAAAGCTTGTGGAAGGGCTTAGTGGTGCAGGAGGATAGGGCTGAATGCAACTCAGCTGCTGACAGTTAGAAGTGTGTTCCTTCTGTGCACTATTTCACCTTGGCTGCACTAAAGAGGTGCAGGAGCAGACGTGGAAATGAAGCCTGAGACAGACTGGAGACAACCCGGGGATAATCGGAAAGCACGGCTTCTCAGCCAGCTTCATCTTACAGCATGCTGCAGCCATAGTTCTCATGCTGCTGAAGGCAAACTATATTTGCCTATTTGGTGAATGATAATGATTTAAATGTGCTATAAATTGTCTAATGTGAATAATTATAGTATATAAAATTAAAAGGGGGGCATAATGTTTATACAACACACACACACACACACACACACACACACACATATATATATATATATATTAGAATATAGTATGTGTTTGTCTCCTTGCATCTGGCCTTGTAACACAGCATGTTTGTAATTCACAAGAAATGTGTTATATTGCACATCCAGTAAAAGCATATCACTTCTACAGAGGAATGTTACAGCTGTCCCCTGGGGGTGAATTTAATTTGTTGCCCTTTGCAGTACATGCTGTTTTTAGTGGTTTGCAGATACAATTTCTGATTAGTATTAAAATAGATATTATGGCTTCGGACTTCAGCAATAAAACCATGAATTATATTTGCCTTCTGTTTCAGCTTATCTTACATGTCTGTCTTCATACCTGTTTGTTTACATCTGAAAAATAACTCCAGCAATAATGGACTTTATTGCTTCTGTTGTGGAGGAAAGCTAGTGTTCATGGCGAGACGCGCGGCCCCAGCATGGTTTACAATGAGAGGCTTAAAACCTGAATGATCTTTCTGGAGCTGATTCCTTTTTCTCTTTTCTTCTGAGACTATTTATTTGGCTTCTGCCTCTTGGAATCAAGGGTCCTGTTTTCAATTTTCAAAAGAAGCACTCGAGATCTTATATTATATGTGTACCTTTATTAGATCAGTGAGTATGCTTCCCGGGCCACCCTCCTTCTCCATAAATGCAACTTCAGCCTGTTTTACTCTCTTTCAGTACATTTGATTCATAGATTCAAAATATAAATACATGAATTTAGAAAGATAGAGAAGTGTACATACAGATTAAAAGTTTTTGTCAGAGTTGCCTTTTAACAGCTGACAATATCATGAAGGGATCATTAATAGTAATAACTGATCTCTCCAGCCGGGAGGAGCTGATATTAGCTATATACCCAGCTCAAAGCTAATGCATTTACAAAGCTCAGAAGTCCATCTAAGCACATTTTGTACCTGCTGACACCTCAGTTGTGTTTGTCAACAGTGAGGTCTATTGGGAAGGTCCTCTGCAAAGTTAATAAAGAACCTTGCCCAACTCCTACACTGATCGATTTTAAGCTTAAGATGCTCACTTCTTTTTCCTGAAGGGGAGTCTTTTCAGTGTTCTCATTTAATTTCAGCTGCATTAATTTTGCTGCAGCATCTAATGTTTCATTGAGTGACTGATCGAGGAGGGTTTAAGAGTTCTTCAGGGGCAGCTTATTGCAGGCTCAGGGAGTTCATTGACCATCACCAGCCCAATATATCTAAAACAGATTTGGCCAGAAGGCGAGCTGGGGAAAATGTCCACTGAAGAGGCTGATCAAAAAAACAACCTGTGAGGAAGAAGTTTTAGGGCCTGGTCTATTCCTGTTCATGGTGGGTGGTTAATAAATGTATGCTCTTTTTTCCATTGAGTCACCAGTTTTGGAAATCCATCAACTGGTCTCCTGAAATAGTCTTTAGGGACCAATTTGCTGAGGATTTCTGGTTTAATGACCAATATCTCAGCCAAAATTTCTGTTTCTACCCAGAAGTAATTGTTTATAAATGCAGATTACAAAACAACGCAAAAGCTATAAAAAAAAAGTTAAATCATCATCAGACAATATGGTTTTGGCAACTGCAGTCCTTTTCCATTTTACCTGGAGTGTTTACCTGCATGCTATCAAAGTCTGCTATACTGTGACTAATAGAAATCAGGTTACAAACGAACTACAAACAGAAACCAGCAAGCTTCCAGTACAAAAAGTGTTATCCACTGCTGAGATACTAAGTATATTAAACCTGCTCCATCCAGGTCAGCTTTTACTGTACAGGATTTGATAGAGAACCGCTTTAAAATTGTCTGAAACAGTGGTGTGTGAGACAAACACCAACAAGACAAATTGGATCAGATTTAAAATATAACATTTCAGGATTTTGTGATGCTGGTCTTGTATTCTTTTATGTAAACTGACAGCCTCTTGCATCTTGCTGCACTCTGCATGAACATCTTTGCCTTTCTGCACTGCAGGATTTTTTTAGAACTATTCACTATGAAAACACCACACTGCTGTGTGTTATTACCTAATTTGACTTAAAGTATCAAAAGTAAAAGTACTCATTCTTCAGAAAATTGTTCCTCGTCAGTGTTATGTGGATCAATATTACTGATGCACATCTTTAAATCTGGGCTCTAGTCAAAATGTGGCCACAAGATGGCAGTAATTTACAGGAAGCATGCAAACAAGAAACAAATGCTATTTGAGATGTACGGAGAAAGATTGCTTTCATTTTGGTACGTTTTAATGGACGTGTATTTTTAGGTTTCACTGAGCAAGCACTGCTAGCCTTGCTTGCCCTGTCAAACATACTATTCTAAACAAGCTCTGCAACTGAATAAATTGAGGACACACAGATGCATTACAGAGAAGGAAAAAGATGCACCCAAGTTTGCACGTTCTTCTAGAGCAGTGGTTCTCAAACATCTTTCGTCATGCCCCACTTCGCCTGATGAAATCTTTTCACGCCCCACTCGAAGCGGTGGCACGACGGCTCTATGTCCACACCAGACGTGACGGTGGAGAGTTTTGATAGTCACAGTGCTAATGTACCTGCTAACGCTTCCTTGCTCTGCTGTGAGAATTAATCCAATGTTCAACATTTGTTCCGCATGACTTTTCTCCCAGGTCGTCCGCGCCCCACCTGTCATGCCACTGCGCCCCACCATTGTGGCGCACCCCACACTTTGAGAAACACTGCTCTAGAGTTTACAGGAAACAAGAAGTACGTTGCACTGTTTGTCCGTATGTTAATATTGTGCAGATGATATTAATGTTGTCAGTCAACAACTCTTTGTCTGTGGAATAAAAAGATCAGCGCTGTATATATTGTGAAAAGAAACCCGCCGGGCTGTAGATGTCATTGCACTGAAATCTCCACTTGCAGCATCACTTTTTCCTGATATTTGTTCAAAAGGATTAGAAAAAGACAATAGCTTGCTTTCTCTGTGTTATCTGTTGAAGGACTTATGCAGCCCTCACTCCACAGTGCTGGTGCAGAAGCCAGAGAATTTTAATAAGGACACTGTGTGTTTATCTGTTTTGTGTGTCTTTGTTGCCACATGGACTTAATACTGAGTTGAATCATTTTCGACATTCGTGAAGCGTTAATGTATGCGCCCATGTCTTTCTGTGGTCATGTGTGAGAGCAAACAAAAATTGACGCTTCCCATTGGGTTCAAGCACACGCTTATGCATGAACACACTCTTCGCCAGTGAGGTCCTGACTCACAAACATGTCAAAGGCTTAACTTGTCTTGGCATAGGCCTCCTCAGCTGTGCAACACTGTGCAGCAGCATGCGGGGTGGGCTCACTTGGGGAAATGTGTCTGCTTGATGTTTGCCTTTCCTCGATGGAGTTCATGAAGGAGCTCAGAGACCAAACAGCAGCTGATGGTGTTTGTTTTGTGGACGTGCTGGCTTTGCTTTATCCAGTTGGTCAGTAAAACTGGCGTATCCTATCTCATCGGGTGTCCTGTTCGTGCTGCCCTGCTGAAAGGTGTATGAGTAAATGTGTATGTAGAGCTAGAGAAGGGAAAGGGGATCCTGGAGAAAAAGTTAACTTGGAAAAACAGACCATGGTGATAAAACCTAAGTTTTGAGTGATGCTTATGCACTTCCTATTAACTCCTATATCCTTTCATTACCCATGTTTGCCCTCTCTGCTTGCATTTATATACTCAGGAGAGGCTCCTCTAAAGTGACTAGGTAATTTATTTGGGTATGGGCAGCGGGAAGTGTGTGGGATGGTGATCTCAGGGGAGCCCATGGATTAATGGGTTCAGTTGGATGCAGTAGGTGCTGGAGGCAGGTTCAATAGGTTGAATTATAACCCAGATTGAAAGAACTGACAATTGTTAACTGGTGGACCCTCTTCTCATTACATTAAAACATTACATTGACTGTTTACTGGCTAAACAGATAATCTACATAAGCATTTTATCATCTATAAGGGGCACACTCTGGATAACATCCTGGAAATGGTTGAAAGCATACCTCCAAACTCATTAAATACTGAGTATCACTAGCATTCTACAGTAATATTTGTCCATAAATAATACATTATGCAAAAGAAATAGTTTGTTTGGCTTTAGTTATAGGGACAAACAGCTTTTCAAGAGCTCAAAACAGTTTTCATGCATGTTAAGTTTTATCTCATCCTCTTTATTCCCCAAGTTCCAGATCTATTAAAAAAAATGAAAAGTCCATAAAGATAACATAAAATGCAATTAAGTATATAACTGGTTAGATTAATGAAGCTTCTCCTGCCTGCTTTCTGTTAATGCCAGCAAGAAGTAGGAGGGTTGCTTGATGCACATAGCGCAATAAGTTTATTAGTTGTTCATGATTAGACAATTTCTCAGGATCAGTAAAGAATAGCGAATGACGTTATGCATTATTGTGCACAAGGATGTGTTGCTAAACAGGACACAAATGCTATAATAATCAACATAAATATGGAAACATGGCAACAGGAAGGTACTGTATTGAAAATAAATGATCATTAGTCACTGGCAGAATTTTCATTGTCTTGAAAATGATAAATATATAACAAAAGTGATGGTCAGCAACACAAACAACACATTTATATGTAGATAGATATTGGTATCATTCATTACTCCACAAATCTACAAAATCTGGCCAAAAACCCCCAAAAACAAACAAAAACTATGCCATTAACCACCTAATGTCCCTCTCTCTGGGTTATGCTCATTATGTGGCATGACCCTGATTTTGTTTGTTCCTGTTAGAGATACAGACATAGACAAAATAGTAAATTATATCCCATTATGAACATACTGAATCCATGTCCAGAATGTGGCATGGCAGTGCTAATAAACCGCAAATTGGAGTTATATTCCAGAAATGGCTGATGAGCTTCATGATGGTATGAGATTGCGATCCTAGGATATGAGATGACGTGAATACGTATGTACCTGTATAGTTTTTTTTTTTTTTTTTAAAGATCCCATAATGTATGTACAGCAAGATATATGTGCAGTGCCTTTAAAGTGCTTTTGGATGTAAATGACCTGGTGTGATGAATGGCATGATACAGCCACAGTGAGTTATCTGAGCCTTGTTTGAATCAGGACAGAATGAATCAACACATTATGTGTACATTATGTAAATGTTTGCTGGTTTGGTTAATGGAGGTAAAGCCAGTTCATGACTGCCCATTACTCTTTCAAGGACTCGCTCTGGGGAGGGGCCCTTAATCAGAGCAGTGAAGTCAACCTCATCTCTTGCCTTTGTTTTTCTCACCATCAGGAGCTTAAAACATACTGCAGTGTGTTTGTGTTGTGTATGCTAATGTGATTATCCCTTGTAGAATTTCATTCTGATCTGCTTTTTGTTTTTTAACATCTCTCAGGGTGAGGAAAGGCAACAGATGACAGCTCGCTGTTTATCTTTTGGTCATTTATTTTGGAAACAGTAAAAAAAAACAGTTAAAAGATCTTAATATACCATTAAAAACAACATGTAATTAGTGTTATCCTGGATTCTATTGATTTTTTGAGTAAATCATCCTGTGAATGATATAATATTGTTTGCAGAGACAGACATTATAAGAAAAAAGAAGAACCAGTTTTGGTTTGTGTTGTTACCATGATGACTAATGGGACAAAAGTTTTTTTTCTGAGGGAGATCTGAATTGATGGAGAATAACAAGAAAATCAACTGTGATTATTGGGTGTACATTTAACATTATATAGAACACTAGAGCCATACATTACACCGCCCAGGAAGTGGACTGGAGTAAACTGAAGTAAACTAGTGTTGCAACTAGTGTTAAAAAGATGTTGCAGTGGGACATAAGGCAGTAAAAGATCAAGCTGAAGTGTGAAGCAATGGACTGTGATTCAGGAAGAATTTCACTTCATGGTCATTTCTAAGTACTTTTAAATTTCATATTATTATCTACTGGTAGCTGTTTATTGTTGGAGGTTCTAAGTTTGGAATCAGGTTTTTCAGCATCAGAGATTTCAGCAATGAAACTTCATGACATGATACTTTAGCACAAGCAGATTCATGATTAAGTGTTGAGACTTGGTCAGTCTCTTAAATTTGTTCATAATTGGTTAATGTGTGTATGGTTCATTCCAACAAAACAAACTAAGAATTTTTTTTAAATGCCTACGGTGACAGGCCTTATTTATTTATTTGCTTATTTATTTATTTTTGGACCACATCTCCTAAGGTGTAAAAAAAGTTTCCACATTCCAAAAGTCACTTCTTCTGTGTTTTTCAAAATATGCAAAATTAGTTAATATTACTGCTTATTCTTTGGATGGATGGATGGATGGATGGATGGATGGATGGATGGATGGATGGATGGATGGATGGATGGATGGATGGATGGAGTTAATATTTATATCTCCTCAACAGAGCCCAACCAATATAGATTTTCTAAGACCAATACTGATACCAACATTGATATTTGGTGATTTAAAAATCCAGTATTCCATTAGATCAGCCAATATTTTTTTTCTTTCAGATACATAAACGTTAAACAGATTTCCTAACATTTGTTATGTGTAGTTATTTATTTACTCATTTATACTCCGTCCGACTCTGCTCTGATCAGCTGGTTGTTGTTTGTGGTGTTCCAAACACGTATGTTGCCAACAGGGAAGTTGCAGAGTGCCCTCTATGACCAAACTATGAAACATCAACACTCATAATGTGGTTGAAGAGTTTTCCTTCCATCTCTCCTTTACTTTTTAATTTTTCATTTATCAGATGTTATGAATACAAATAAATATCTCCTCAAGTCCTCATTCAGATGTTATTACAATTGACAGACATCAGTATGTATCACGTTTCAGATAGTTTTCAGATGTACCAAACAATGAAAATGATGTGGGCTTTATAGATAAGTGAGAAAGTTTTTGGGGAAAACCTGGTCTTGTTAGGAGAGACAGCGTCCATCCCACTTTGGATGGAGGAGCTTTCATTTCTAGAAATCTGACTGAATTTATTAAACCCCCTAAAACATGACTACCCAGGGTTGAGACCAGGAAGCAGAGTTGCAGTCTTAGACGCCTCTCTGCAGCTTCTCTCCTCATGCCATACCCCCAAAACCCCATCGCTATAGAGATGGTGCCTGCTCCCAGACCACCAAAAAACAATGTAAGCATAAAAATTCAAAAACAAAGAAACAATATAGCATCCTAAACTGCACCAAAGAGTAAAATAGTTAAATGTGGATTATTCAACATTAGGTCTCTGTCTTCTAATTCTCTGTTAGTAAATTATTTAATAAATGATCAACATATTGATTTATTCAGCCTCACAGAAACCTGGTTACAGCAGGATGAATATGTTAGTTTAAATGAATCAACACTCCCAAGTCGCACTAACTGTCCTCGAAGCACAGGTCGAGGTGGAGGAGTAGCAGCAATCTTCCACGCCAGCTTATTAATTAACCATAGACCCAGACAGAGTTTAAATTCATTTGAAAACCTGACCCTTAGCTTTGTCCAACCTAATTGGAAATTTCTGCTGGCTTAGTTGTGGTTCCTAGGATACTTAAGAGCAGGCCCCTCTTCTGTGGAACCAGCTCCCAATTTGGATTCGGGAGACAGACACCCTCTCTATTATTAAGATTAGGCTTAAAACTTCCCTTTTTGATCAAGTTTATAGTTAGGGCTGGATCAGTTGACCCTGAACCATCCCTTAGTTATTCTGCAATAGACCTAGGCTACTGGGGGGTTCCCATAATGTAGAGTATTACTTTTCATTCACCTCTTTTTACTCTGTTTATACACCACTCTGCATTTAATTATTAGTTATTATTAATCTCTGGCTCTCTTCCACAACATATCTTTTGTCCTGTCTCTCTCCCCTCAGTCCCAGTTGGTTGCAGCAGATGGCTGCCCCTCCCTGAGCCTGGTTCTGCTGGAGGTTTCTTCCTTTTAAAAGGGAGTTTTTCCTTCCCGCTGTCGCAAAGTGCTTGCTCATAGGGGGTCATTTGGGTTTTCTCTGTAATTATTGTAAATTATATTGTAAATTATTACAATAATTTACAATTATTGTCTTGCCTTGTGGTGACTGTTGTGATTTGGTGCTATATAAATAAAATTGAATTGAATTGAATTGAATTGAACGAGTCTGCAGTGGCGGTCACTGCAATATTAAGACAGTATTATTTTATGTCAACAAATATTTTATCAGATTTTACCAGATAAAAAAAGATGGGAATACCTCAAAATCTTTACCCCAAATTGTGAGAAACGGGAACATCATGCTTCCCTAGTGCTGGATCAATAAGGATCCAATATGTGCTAGATGAGGTCAACAAATGCTAATAGTTAAAATGTTTTGCTTTGGCTCGGTTCACTGCCACTAGAGGTTATATTGATTTATTTTATTTTATTCAGTACTCTTCCATGTGCTTGAAATGGTCATTTTTCTTCCCCAACAAATACACACATCGCCTGCACCATGTGTTAAAAAAGGACATTTACTGCTTTACTTGAATAAACTATTTATTTTTTAGACTTTTTTGTTCATATCCAGCTACTGCTACCGTCTATTTTTTTTTTTTTTTAATTTAGAGAACATGCTTTCAAATCATCGTTCACAAAAGATGTACCTTCCTTGGGTGTCCAAACCGAACAAAGGAGAAGGTCATTAGCCTCAAACCAGAAAAGAACTCCATCATGTCACTGATGCTTTGCCTCCAACTCTAATGGCGGCTTTCTAGGTGTTGTTGTTTAGATCAGTGGTCTGTGGCCTGCTTGTTTTCTTGGGAGATGAATTAGAGAGGAGATGGGCTGAGGCAGATGCCACTGTCTAAGGGAGAGGATGAAGAGAAGATTCATTACTCCTTACCCCCCAACACACATACAAACACAAACACTGCTCACGCAGAGCAGAAATAGGCCTCATTATTTCCCCATTTCCATCACCGGGAGGAAGTGAGGGGTTGCAGCCCTTTCAGTCAGGCTGCTGACGTATGCCCCTCCATTTATCACACGCAATGCCCATGAGTACATACAAGAAACTCACTCTGGTCTAACACCTACAGACATGACAGCACAAGACAGCATAATTTGAAAAGCACTGTCTCTATCGAGTTGCAGTGTTCCTTAGATTCCCTGCCTCTTCAAGCAATAGTTTAAAAAGCACAATTAAAGTGTATGATGACTTTTTCTTGCTGGAGGGAAACCGCATCCTCTCTGTGAGCTTAAACATAATCTGCTTTCAAAATTTTGACTTCAAGGAAAACAGAGCAATACAAAGTTTATAAATAAGCTCTCATAGAAAATAAAAATAGATTTTTTTTTCACCATCATGCTAACATTATCAAAATCTATATCTATATTCACTTAGGCTACTCTGCTACCAGCAATGTAGCACGCCTCATTGTTTACAATCACTCCATTGACTCCATTTTGTACTGTTACTTTAATTGGCAGTAATTATACTTAACCAGGCCTGATGACTGTGGCCTGACAGAGGGATTTAGTTACAGTACCATTACCTTAATACTTAATGCATATCCTATGATGGCTCAAGAGCGAGAGAGAAAAGAGTGAGAGGATGTGCTGCCTAAGGCAGAGTGGTAGCAAGTAAGGGACTTTTTATAGAGAAAGTGAGAGGAAAGCCGCTTCCTTCTCCTCCCCTAGTACAAATTTAAATTCAAATAAACGCAGAGATGTTGAAATACTTAATGAATTATTCAGCGCTCGTTACACAGCACCACAGATTCATGCCAAAGAACTGCCATGGCAGCGGTGGTGTGTTGCCCTTTACAAGCCTTAACCCTGCTTGTCCAGCTGGGTTAATGTTCCTGGCAGAGACAGCAGTGAAGCCGCTATAAACCCCCAATGTCAAAGATGTGCCCCTTCACAGTTTATTAAAACGGCTGTTTTGACCACCAATAACTGACCCAGTGATTGCAGTTCATTTCAAATATTCCTATACTTAGGTGTGGATGGGTGGGAGGTGCCGTAAAATGAACCCACTGAAATGTTTTTTTTTTATTACAAAAGAGATTTGGATATTTATTCCTGTTCTTCTGATGCAATCACAACAAAATCCATTATTTACTTGTTAATAATGATAACAATACTAAACTTTATTTATAAAGCACATTCCTTAACAAAAGTACAAAGTGATTCACAGACAGAAAAATTAAAAAGAAATCCAAGACGTGGTTAAAAAACATCAAAATGAAACCAAATAAGACAAATAGTAAGAATGGACAAGAAAAATAAAACCACCTGTCAAATGGTCATGAAAATAAGGAAGTTAACATTCTGATCTAAATGGGAGACTGTTCCACAGTTTGAGACCTCTAATAACAAAGGCCCGCTGACCTTTACTGGCCGAGACATCGAAATAACCTCCAGCCCAGATGAAAGTAAGCACCTAGTCACATACGAAACTAACAAGTCCTTGACATAATTCGAAGCACGGCCATTAACGCTTTAAAAGTCATTAGTAAGGTTTTAAAATCAATACGAAATCTAACAAGCAGTCGGTGTAAACTTGCTAATACTGGAGTAATATGCTCATATTTCTTGGTGCCAGTTAAAATCCAGGCAGCGATGTTTTGAATTAAATGGAGCCGGTGAAGTGAGTTCTGACTGATGCTGGTATAAAAACCATTGCAATAATCAAGGCTGGGAAAAAAAACTGTATGCATGACCTTATGCAAGTCACAAGCAAACAAGATGGATCTAATATTGGATTTTTTTTTTTTTTTTTTTTTTGAGCTGACTATTTATCAATATATATATATATGTCAAAATGTTAAATGTCAGTGACATTCATTTCAGAAGTAGCATATTAGGTGTGTTTTCAAAAGTGTGTTTTTAAATTATCTGCCTTTACTGCCTTTCACTTTAAGGACTTAATTTCTGTTAGATTTATTAAAACGTGGAGGGAATTCTTTAAATGGATGTCACAATTGGAATCAAAGATCTGACTGCATCAAAAAGGCACACAAAGAACTCTCCAAAAAAGCAAAAATACCCTTAATATGTATGTTGACTTTTACCTCATTTACTTTGCTCTACAGCTTCATATCTGTTACAAGTTGAAGTGACCATAATAATACATTGTTGCTACCATAAGTGTGGGTTTTGACAAAACATTAACAGGGGCTGAAGTTTAGTTTGTTGCTTGTAGCTATTTGCAGGAGTTTTATGAATTGCAATGATGTTTGTTATTTAAACACGAGATTAAATGGGGCAAAAGTTGTGTAAACCCAATGAAAACACCTGTTGGAACAATTTGCAGCTACTAGGGGTTAATAAGTAACATGATTAGGTATAAAAAGAGCATACCACAGAGACTGAGACTTTCAGAAGAAAACATGAGTGGGGTTTCACCCAACGACTGTGTGGGCAGCTAGGTCAGAACAACTAATCAGGGTAGTGATAAAATCATGTTGAAGGCCACAGGGCGAAACCCATCAGGCAAGCAATAAAGGTGTTGTGTTTGCTACAAGTATTGCAGGAGCTTTAACTTCTTCAGATCTTATCCTCTTTTCTGTTCGCCTTGAAAGTAAATAAAGTTGCGCCAGAAAGCACGACTCTGCTTGAGATTTCATCATCTACGGTACAGAATACATGAGAGTATCTGCTCATCTGCCTTCACACACACATATGAATTTGAGTAACATCCCATTCTTAATCCATAGGGTTTAATATGATGTCGGCCCACCCTTTGAGCTATAACAGCTTCAACTATTCTGGGAAGGCTTTCCACAAGGTTTAGGAGTGTATTTATGGGAATTTTTGACCATTCTTTCAGAAGTGTTTTTGTGAGGTCAGACACTGATGTTGGACGAGAAGGTCTGGCTCACAGTCTCTGCTCAAATGTATCCCAAAGGTGTCCTGTCAGGTTTAGGTCAGGACTCTGTGCAGGCCAGTCAAGTTCTTCCACACCAAAGTCCCTCATCCATGCCTTTATGGTCCTTCCTTGGTGCGCAGTAATGTTGGAACAGGAAAGGGCCATCCCCAAACTGTTCCCACAAAGGTGGGAGCATGAAATTGTCCAAAATGTCTTGGTATACTGAAGCATTAAGAGTTCATTTCACTGGAACTACAGTACGGGGCCGAGGCCACCTCCTGAAAAACAACCCCA
>JAVDPK010016647.1:0-17291 GCA_034780415.1 Cichlasoma orientale
TTCTCAGGAATTTTAGATGCATTTTATTGAGTTGTTTTATGTATATTATTTTATATTGTACAGCACTTTGGACCCTGAGGGTGATTTTAAAGCGCTTTATAAATAAAGCTGGATTGGATTGGATTCGAACATGGTTTTTATGTATATATTTTTTTTAAATACTTGGCTTAAACAATGGATGTGAAATGCTAGTGTGTTTTAGAAGTTCTGCCAAGCAGACTTAGGACTAGGTTTGTGTAATTAAGTGCAAGTGTGAAGTGTATCAGGCCTTTAAAATGATTAAAATTTGGGCTCCCGCCATTAAAGTCTTCTAGAGCGGGTCCAAACAGCTTCTAGCAATGCATCTCCCAGGGCAAGACTCTTAATGTGGAGTCTGAGAAAAGTTTGAGCAGAAACACCCTTTTTTTTGGCTACACCAGCACAATTTCCACTCCCAACTCAACCCAAATTTGTCTCCATGTAACTTGGCTCGCATCCCAAAAGTAAACTGATGCTAGGGAAATTTTTAGCCAGCCTGAGAAAACATGAGTTCTGAATGAGTTTTATGGAAGTGGCAGAATCAAGTTGTTTTTTTTTACAAAGTTATCTTAGGGTGTGAACAGGAAACCACTCATGAGACTCAGCACATCCTTTCTCCGGCGTTAACTACAAAACAAATTGCAAGTGATAAAAAACAAACTTCTTCATTGGAAACATTGCCAGGAAACATAAATCAGGGAGAAATTCACTGAAAAAAAAAAGTGTAGTGTGTATTCTGCACATCAGTCCTGTCTTTTTATCCCCTCATTTAATTTTTACCAGTAAATACAAAGTATTTCAGATAAGATTCAACATGATTTTTGTCATTCACTCTGAGTACACATGAGTACTTTAGCACTGTAAGTATATTTTCATGCTACTGCTTAAGAAGCTACTACTACTAAAATGCAAATGCTACTACTTGGGTATTACACTTACAATTTATTGTACTTTTTGCTGAATTCAGTCAATGATGAATATATATTTTGTACACTGCTCAACTTTAACTAATTCTACCAACAATATTATGCAAAGAAAACTATCTCAGTCTACACGGAAATGCAAGACACTGAAAATGCTGCAGTTTCAGGCCACAAGCTGGCGGTGTGGATTTAGGAGTTACAACTATAATGCACATACGTCAGTGCCCCCGTTTTCAACAAGTAGCATTTTCACCCGTTTACACAGAAAGTGAGACTGCAGCATTTCGAAATCGCTCCACTCTGGAACCCGTTTTCAAAGAGTGTCACTGTCACGCCGTTCTTCTCTCTAGTCCCTGTCAGTACTCTCGCTGCAGCGTTTTGGATCGACTGAAGGCTTTTTAGGACAACTTGATAGTTTCCAAAGCAAAAGACAAAATGGAGTACAGTGCAGTAGTTTTCCCTCCAGAATGGCTTTCCATGGAGTGGAGCTCCAGAGAAAAAACATGACTACTTTGTTTCAACATTAATAGACTGAATATCAAGTACAAGAGTAAATTATGTCTGCATGAAATAAATAAATTAGTCATGTAGGATATTCATGAAGTGAATGTGCAAATTCAACAACCCCCCAATTCCCCTTTTTCCAGTGCATGTTTGGTAAAAGAAATTTTAATGTAATTTCAGTGTATCAGAGTGGAACAAGCAGGACGTAGCTCTCAGCTACAGATCAGTATGAAAACACAGTCTACATGGAATGGTCACAATGGTTACCTGTGTCTTTTATATACTGTCTGTGGTTCACATGTGTACAAATAGAGAGAAACAAAGGCTCTGGCCTCATACGGGCAATCTGCAAGTCTGAGTGTGAGCAGGTGAAGTTTCATAGAGAGAAACTGACATGTCTGTAGGCACACCCATCCCATATTTTTACAGAGAGTCTCATTGGTGTACAATCCCAAATAAGAGGATTAATTTCCTCCTCTGTTCTGATCGAGGTGTCGGACACACCACGTTAACCACGTTTATGGTTCAGTAAAGCTTTCGCTTCTTTCAAAAGTTTCACATAAAGCATCCGCTGCCGTGCTCAAAGGGTTGCCAACAGCTATGAAATCAGGACATGCGTTAGAACTTGAGGAGATGATGAAATTTTATTACACTGAGATACTGTATAAGGTTCAGTGTGGGCAGCTGCAGCCTGTCGTGCCCTTAGAGGACTGCAGTGGCACCTGCACCAGGATGACCCTTCAGGCCTTGATTGCATTGCTTTCCAGTGTCACTGTCATTAATTTCAAATGAGAATATTTGCCATCAATGTAGTGTCCTCATCCTGCTAACAGACAAACAAACCTCCATCCACCTATCAGTGGGCGAGGCAATGACATGAAATGTAATGAAAGGAAGTTGAAGAAGGAATAATTTTGCACAGAGTTCAGGAGGTAAAGGGTAAATGGACTAGTTCTTATGTAGCACCTTTCTACTTTAGCTGAGCACTCAAAGTGCTTTATACAACAGGAGGGAGTTGAGACATGATCTGGGCGGTAGGGAAGAGTTGACCAGATGACTCCTGATGACGCACCTGTGGAGGTATGGCGATGTCTAGGAGAGAGGGCAGTGGGCTTTTTGACCAGACTGTTTAACACAATCCTGGAGAGTGAAATGATGCCTGAGGAATGGAGAAGAAGTGTACTGGTGCCAGTTTTCAAGAACAAGGGTGATGTGCAGAGCTGTAGTAACTACAGAGGGATAAAGCTGATGAACCATACTATGAAGCTATGGGAAGGAGCTGTTGAAGCTAGGTTAAGAAGAGAGGTGATAATCAGAGAGCAGAAATATGGCTCCATGCCAAGACAGAGCACTACAGATGTGATGTTTGCTTTGGGAGTGTTGATGGAGAAGTAGGAGCTGCACCGTGTCTTTGTGGATCTTGAGAAAGCAGATGATGCCAAGAGCTGTAGTAACTACAGAGGAATAAAGTTGATTAGTTTTATTATTGCAGAGTTTTTACCTTACAATAAAAAGCACCTTGAGGTGACTGTTGTTGTGATTGGGTGCTATATAAATAAAACTGAATGGTGAATTGAATTGCCAAGAGAGGAAGTGTGGTACTGCATGAGGAAGTCAGGAGTGGCAGAGAAGTATGTGGGGGTGGTGTAAGACATGCACGAGGACAGCAAGACAATGGTGAGGTGTACAGATGGGCTAAAGGGGGAGTGGGGGGTGGGATTATATCAGGGATCAGCTATGATATAATCAGCACTAATGCACCCCATCAGAGATGCTTACTTTTGAACTGAGCATGAATAACAAGCAGAGTGCTGCTTTAGTGCAGAGGAGGTGCCGTCCAAGTTTTCCAGAAAGAATTTCAAATTTCAATTTTTCACACTACTAAATACACTAAATGAGCTTTGGCCCAGAGAAGATGGTGGATCATGGCTCACTTAGTGTCTTCTTTGCACGACCGAGCTTTAACCTGCATTTGTGGATGGTACGGTGAACTGTGTTCACAGAAAATGGCCTCTGGAAGTGTTCCTGAGCCCATGCAGTGATTTGCATGGAAGAATCATGCCTATTTTTAATGTAGTGCCACCCGAGGACCCGGAGATCATGGACATCAAATACTGATTTTCAGCTTTGTCCCTTGCGCACAGAGATTTCTCAAGATTCTCAGAATCTTTTGTATGTACTGTAGATGATGAGCTATTGAAAGTCTTCACAACTGTACATTGAGGAGCATATTCTGAAATTGTTCCACAGTTTGTAGATGCATTTTTTCCTGCATAGTTGTGAATCTCTGCCCATATTTACTTTTTAGAAACTCTGCCTCTCTAAGATCCTCTTTTTATACCCAATCAGGTCACTGACCTGTTGCCAGTTAACCTAATTAGTTGCAAAATGTTGCTCCAGCTGTTTGTTTTTAGTACCACTCACTTTTACAGCCTTTTGCCCTCACCCCCACTGTTTTGAGCCATGTTGCTGCCACCAAATTCTAAAGGAACTAACATCTTTAAACATTTGATATTCTATATTCTATTGTGCAACAAATATGGGTTTATGAGACTATAGCAAATCATTGTATTTTGTTTTTATTTACATTTTACACAGCATCCTAACGTTTATGGAATGGGGATTGTATCCTCTTTTAAAGGACTTTCAGATGTAGCAAGTACTTGCTTCACCATGAGGAAATTCCACAATAGACTCACCTTCTGCACAATTCACAGCTCCACCTTTAACCCTGTAATGATTGCAGACATACGCAAGAACTTGATGGAGGATTTTGCATTGCATGTTTAATGTTGTAACATAAAAGAGTCAGACCAACCAACAGTGTGCGTGAATTATGTAATGTTACAGTAGATCTATCATCAGTCTTTCAGGACGTGCAGTGCGGAAGGTGGTTATAGTTGTTATGGACCTAAATGCAGTACACAGAAGATGGAGGTTAACATAAGGTCCAAAAACTAAAGCCAAAAAACTTGTCATGAGGAATAGTCACTAAACTAGGAGGCAGTAAGGGACACACAGCAATGAGGGACGACATGACAAAATGCAATGAGAGACTCAGACAATAAATACACAAGGTAATGAGGCTAGTGGAAAACAGGTGGGAAACACGGCAGGAACAGATCAGGGAAACGAGACAAGGGAAGCTACACTCAATAAAATACACACGAGGCAAAAGACTATCAAGATAAAATAGGACGTAACTAACAAGGAAACATCTCAAAGAGATGGAGACTTAAGATACAAACTTGACACAATGGAACCCGAGGAGAAAACTCAGAAAATAACATGTGACTAACAGAATAAACCCTAAGTGGGATCCCAGCAAAAAACAAACCAAGAACTAATGCTCAAGATACCAAAAACACGATGCTCACTGTAAATGATAAACTAAGAACTAAAGAGAACATTAGAAAAATAAACAGACATTAAAAAGTCCACATAGGGAAACATCTGGATTCAAGACCCAGTGACCATGACACAGTCAGAATCATCCATCGCTTATCCTGTTCAGGGTTGCGGGGGGCTGGAGCCTATCCCAGCTGTCAGCCTAACACAGACAACCATTCACACCTACAGTATGGACAATTTAGAATCACCAACTAACCTAACCCCCGTAACTGCATGTCTTTGGACTGAAACCCACACAAACACATGGAGAACATGCAAATCCCACACAGAAAGGCCCAGGCCAAGGTGGAATCAAACCCAGACCTCGTCGCTGTGAGGCAACAGTCCTAACCACCATGCCACCATGCTGCCCTGGAAAAATTTCCATCATGGAAAATATTTGGTGAATGTGTTGTGCACCTACTCACCGTGTACGGATTTTTATTTTTATTTCTTTGGTCCACATCAACACAATTGTGGCTCACTACTCGTCCTTTTCAAAGCCTCTCCTAGAGCCCTGCACTGTCCTCATTGCCTGCTTCACACATTCCAGTACTGATATCTCCTGGAGACTTTCTCCACAGTCTCCTGTTTGGGCCTATTGTCTGTCATATTGTCACAAACTGCAGACATTAATGTGTTCTGGTGGTACAGCACACACGCATACACCGCTACAGCTGTGTGATAAGCCTGATTCAAGTCTCTTAAGTGACATTTGTCACATTAATTTATTCTCTGATTTATTTAATCAAGGCAACTTTATTTAAAAAATATCCAGAGTAACAAAATGCATTAATGCTCATCTTAATGTAAGAACAATAAAAGATAAAAGATGAAATACTCAGAAGACTTTATTCACACGGTTCTACTTATTAGTCTTAATAGTTGTGTGTAATGTGAAAAAAAACAAACAAAAGAAAAACACAGCTACTAGAGTGTGTGTGATGTACATTAAAAGTGGATTTCCAGAATTTCCCTGACCAATAATGAAATGGACTTTGGCAGCCAATGAATAATACAGATATTCTACGAACCCTCATACGGCATAATTTGAAAGAAATGGAAGATGGTTCCTTTTCTCTGCTTAAGCTTTCAAAGGAATGCTTTAAAGAGGCTGGCTGTAAAGTGCTACCTTCCTAATAAATACATGAGCTTTATAAAAAAATAAAGGATTTTCCTGGCACGGAACTGTGAGCTGCTTCTGTGAAGAAAGCTTAACATACAGTTCAGAACTCCATGCTTTATGGGGCCGTAAGATTACGCCTAAAAGCTTCTTGAAGTGCGAGATGCTTCCTCCTCTGATGTTTTCCAAATTGAATCAAGAAATTAATTTTGAACGTTTTCATTCTGCGTCTGCGCAGACCAGCTGAAATACAATAAATGCATGGTTAGTCATTCTGATTGAGTCAAAACTCTCTTTAAAAATGATTTCCGCCACAGAGGACTGCTTTAAGTTCAGATTAACACCATCTATTGGATTATTTATGGTCAGAGATAGAATGTAAGTTGAAGTCAGCTACTTACGTGTTAAATATAACTTTGAGGTATTTGTATTTCACCGACCCTTTGTGCTCATTTTAATCTGGTCTGTCTATCACTTTACATTCTCACTAAATTTTGGCCTAACCAGCTGAAACTTAAACTGTTTTGTGCAGTGACGCACGCCCTGTGCACACGCCAGTTTTAACAGATGGGAACACCTCCACAGCACCTGCAAACGACCAAGCTTGTTAACAAAGAATGGCATAAAACATGAACATTTATGCAGAAGGCAAACAATTTCAGCTGAGGTGGGAGACTGACCGTGCTACTTCTTTGAGTATAAAGAGAGGCCTTTGTATGCATTTGCAAAAAGGTGATCTCTGTCTTTAAAGAATGTAATTTGTGCAGTCATTTTAAATCCACACACTAGCAAACAGTCATAGACTTGGAAAAAGAAAGCCTTCTTGTCCCAGTCTATGACTCAAATCTACACACTAGCAGCTTCACAGTGTGTGTGGAGAGTCAGAGAGTCATCGCACTGAAAAGACAGATTGAACAGCACAGTTTGTTTCTTCAAGTCAGATCTCAAAGTGATGGAGTTGTAGAGTTGGATCTTTGGACTAGGGCATGAAGCTGAGAGATACAAGCGAGATATAGTTGGGCTCACCTGAATGCACAGATTGAGTTCTAGAACTAGTCTCCTGGTGGGTGGGTATACTTCTATCCCCCTAACTTGGTGACTGGACATTGTGCTTTTCCCTGGTGGATGAGAGGTTTGCTTTCTTTGGGTCAGGGAGTGGGTCCTTACCATCCTTTGCATTTATACACCAAACAAGCACTCAGAATACTTGGCCTTCTTAGAGTCCTTGGATGGGACTGGTACTAATAGGCACCCCAGTGAAACCTGGAGGGGTGTAACTGGGAAGAACGGCCTGTACTTGAGTGGTGTTTTATTACTGGACTTCTGTACTAATAACACATTGTCCATAATGAGGATAAGGTCATTCATAAGTGCACTTGGCACCAGGACACACTCGGTCACAGGTGGGGATGTCTGGTGGGGAGGGAGTATTTCTAACCTCAACTGAGGATATAGTCAGACAGTGAAAGGAATACTTTGAGGATCTCTTCAATCTCACTGACACATAGAAGACACAGAGTCTGGGGACGATGAGTAGGACTCACCCATATCTGTGGCTAAGGTTGCAGAAATGGTTAAAAACTCTCTGGTAGCCAGGCCCCTGGGGTGAATCAGGTTCACCCTGAGTTCCTTAAGGGTGTGTTCCAACTTCAGGGGGATCACACTTTTTATTCTCCCTGGGAAGGTATATACCAGGGTACTGGAGGTGAGAGTCTGTCTCCTGGCTGAACCTTGGCTTCAGGAGGAACAAAGTCATCCTGGTCTTCATCTATCATTCTTTCCAGGCTTCCTCCTTAGACACTAGTTTCAGTTTCTTAAGTCAGACTTTCTCCTGCTTTTTTGCCTTGGCAATACAGGCTTCTCTCTTGCAACATTGTCACTGCTTCCTCTAATTCACCTTGAAGTAAAGTGGTTCCTTAAATAGAGAAATGGGGGTCATGGCAATATGCAGATTGCAAGTAGCTAGCCCGAGCCCACTGATTTAGAATGATTCTGATTAACAGAACTGGCCGGTGCGCACATTTCATAAGTTCAACTGTAAATTATTTATTTATTCATTGCACAGGTTAAAAACATTTGTATGTATATATTAGTAAGCGAAGCCCAATGTGTTTACTATCATCAGCATACCTTTAAGTTAATTATTTTCTTTTCATGGACTAATTTCCAAAGCAGCCTCATAAATATTCAAAATAAAGTTCTGTTTTTTTTTATTCAGTAGATTCTATATCAGTTACTTTTCTATTTCGCAGTAAACAAGTCTTTATATATTGATGGCGTGCTCACTTGCTGTGGATATAACTGGTCCATTTTCCACACAGTGTTTGGCACTCCAAGGCCTGCCCTCTTCAGAAAGCTTCAGTCTAGCCATGGTTTGATGCTCAGAAATGTCGTCTTTGCTTCACTTTGACGTCTGTCACTTTCATTTAGTTCTGAGACAATGCTTCCCACTGCGACAATAGCTCCACCCCACCCTGAGTATCTCAAACTTTTAATCTCAGGATTTTTTTTCTTTTCTTTTTTCTTTTCTTTTTTTCAACAAACAATTTTGTTTGTCTTTCTACTTTGGTCTGAAGCCCTGCAGAAATTAGACAAATTGGTCTAGCAACAGCTGCTTTTCCTTTCTTTTCCTTCTTTTTTTCCCACTTGGAATGCTTTCCTCTGTACCAGAGCTGCAGGTCCCTCAGGACTGTGCAGAGGTGTGCGTATCTTCATCTCTACTTTAAAAAGTAATCATGTTGGAAAAAAAAAACACAAAATGACTTTTTTCCTGCTTTTCCTAATACTCTCCTATCTCCATTCACTATTTAGCTTTCACACACTCTCTCACTTCTTGAAAAAAACACGAGGAACGAAGTTTGAATTCTGTTTAAAAAGTGTAATATTTTATGTGCCGTATCTTGAAGGTACAGTCAGCCAATTTTGATGTATTTAATAGAAAAAAATATTGTATTTATACATTGATTAGTGTGTAATTATGTCTTCCAACAAATTGATGCATTCTCACAAACAGAATTAATCCATTAAAAATACATAGGAGCAGGCACCGTTTTGTGGAAGCCATCTTTTTTTTTTTAAATAACCTGTCCTGTCTGGGAGCTTTTTCAATCAGAATCATGATCTGAATGCACTGTTGAGCCAAACACATTTGCTTTTCTTGTATTTAATTTATTAATTAATTTTTTATCATTATTCACGCGAGTACACGAGCAATACAGCAATACCAGAGCTGAAAGGCAGGAAGCAAAACAGAAAGGCACAGAGAGAAATAAGAAAAAGGGTGAGAAAACAAGGGGAACGACAAGAATAAAAGGACAAAGCACAAGCAGAAAAACACACGGGGGTCATCAACTGCTGCACCTGCAAGAAAACATGTACAAAAAACAAACAGCACTTGCAAAACAATGAAGCCTTGTTTTTCTTAGCAAAATTTTCACACTTTTTTTTTTAAACTCCTAATCACCTTCAATCCTAAACAGATAGTTATCCTCCACTGGCAGAATAGGTGGGATTGCAGTAGAGTACATAATAGTGGTAGTATTTCCGGACAGTTCTCAAAAACACTTCAGACAGGTAAAAATTCCAAAACCAAACAATATGCATTCAAAAATGATGTAACCAAATGCTCCTAGCGTACCTTTGAGCCAGTCAAACAATCTAGCAGAAGTGGGCTTGTGTAATGTTTTAGCGATGTTTTTCAAATGATCAGATAAGTCCTTTATGGTTGTGTTGTAGTCAGGGATGAAGGTGCAGCGTTCAGCTCCAACAACAACAGCAGAAGTTCCTCCTTCTGATGCTAAAAGGAAGCCCCGTGCTGCTCGATTTTGTAATGCCATCATTCTCAACGCAAGCCATATCTTGTGACAGCACACTCGTGCCTGTTTTCACAGCATGACACAGGTCTCTTATTTGATCTAAAGATGACATCCCTCCATAAGTTTGAGTGAGAGCACCATACAATTGTGTCCATGATGTTTGTAAGTGTGTATGTAGTAGGAGACAATGTGGACTTCAGGTGGCAAACTATTGACTCTCATGGTAGGTACCATATGTCCCAAACCACAAACACCAGACCGTGATTTTGATAAATGTTCATAAGTCTTAATTCCACAAAGCCACTATAATCAGCAAGAGAATTCGGCAAGGGAAAGGAACAACTATTGGCTACATTAGCAAGGTGGTTATAAAGATCAACACAAACAGATGTGGCATCTCCAAGTATTGGGAGAGTGAATCATCCCTACTTCTAACTTTACAATCAAATCCTACAGTAGACTTATTCCTTGACAATTTTTCAGAAACACTTTGGGCTATCACTCTCTTTGTGTTTCTAAAACAGGTCCTTCCTTTTTCTCACTGGCCATTTTCTCTACGCGTCAACTATTTCTCTAATATTGCATTCTCTATTTATTGAAATGTTAAAACCTATAGAAGAGCAAGTCAGATTCTAAGGCTGGGAAGAGGCAAACTAACCACAAGAAACCCAATCAAGTCCAACTTGACTAACCCGGGATTATATGTAAGAAAGCAAGCATGCCAAATCATTTCTTCAGATCCTTTACACAACCACTTACAGCAAACTTACGTCAGCACCTTGACGGTGTCAACTTCTTTGGGACTGCAACAGCCCTCCAACAGCACACAGCAGCAATAATTGGGTTTTCAAAATGATCCTTTAGCTCTTAGCACAATCTAGACTTGTGTGCCACTGGTGTGCCCTCGGTCTGGGAAGTATATTGCCATTCGGGTCACGGCACCAAACTGCCAAAGGAAAAAACTGACTGTCGGGAATCTTGACATCATTCTGGACAGTGATCTCAGTTTTGATCATCACATCAATAAGGTTACCATAACTGCTTTCTACAACAAAAATATATATCTAAGGTTAGAAAATTCCTTAATACAAATATCTGTGAGTGTGCTGTAGGTTCTTTCAGCTATTGTGGTTCTGTTCTTTGGAACAAGCTGCCTGCTGACTTGGGATCAATAACTGTGGAAACTTGCATGGGTTTTTATGTTTTTATCTTCTGTGTTAAGAAAATTGAGTTTGCATGTAAGGAAAATGGTCTATAATAATAAAATTGCCATTGCCACATATGCTGTTTCTTATCTGGATTGCTATAAGAGTGCTTCACAACCAAGGGGTCACAAACTACAGGTATGGGCCTAACCGTATAAAAGAATCAAAGACAGGCAGTACAAACTCATAAAAAAATTGCAATCTGTCTTGTCGATGTGTTATAGCACACACATTAATAACTGTGAGCTGTAAAATGTGTCTGGTGTTCTGTGGACCCATCCATACACCCAGACCTCTCAACACAGACTGAGATTTATATTAATAAAATCTGAGTTCTGCCTTTGATGAGGAGATAATTTGATGAGGAGGCCATTATAGGTTTCTGACACTTCAGTGTAAGGCGGAAAGTTCTTTGTTGATGTTGAAGGTAGTTGGACAAATTCCAAGTTTGACCTCTAGATGGCACTAGACAGAAGGTCGAACTATCACAAAAGTATAGAACAACCTGCCAGTAAATATCACCGAGGATCAGGGTACTTAAACTTCATGGTGAGCAAGTATTTTAATATCTGAAGATTTCTTATTGTGAAGCTGCTGAGTCTGGTCTGGTATAGAGCAACTGCAAAGGGGGCATTGATCCTGTCACTGATGGAGTCTGAGTACCCAAAACACACTATAAACCTCTTTCCACATTATCCAGCTCCCTCAACAGGATACGCAGACTAAGATACGGACACATCAGGATCAGTTCAGTTGCTGCACAGAAACTTTAACAAAATACAGCATGTCATGATATTTATATTTATACAGTATTTATATATATATATATATTTCAATTTTTACTGGCAGGTGATACTCTATGTTGAGGATACAAAATTAAACTTCTTTTCAGATTTCTCCATTGGCCTCCACATTAACACTACATTGTATAATGGCCTAGAAAAGAAATGCACTGTTTCCTTAGTTCTCTGTCAGTGTGTGATATACAGTGACAGAGACCTAAGAAAGGGTTTCAGTAACAGTTTTTGAAGCTATCCTACAACAGTATGAAAAATGTAGCCATTAAAAGAAATGATTCCATTTAGCTCTTCAGTTTCTGCGTTGTGGTATTTCTCATCCTGGCTTATTATCACATCTGTGGCTTCCTCTATGTCACCCAGGCCTCACTTTGTCACATGCACATGCTTGGTCACGCCCCATGGCATCACATGTAAAAGCACATTTATCCCCGTCTATCAGTGCATAGAGGGTGTGTTTTAACCCCAGTTTGATATTATGTACCTAACAACTAATGACATCCCCATCAGGCTCACCTGTACTTTGTGTTTAGTGCATTTCTTTCCTTTCCTTTTCATTTATAGAGCACCAGTTCACAACAACAATCACCTCAAGGCACCCTGATCTAGTGCCCTAAAGCCAGATGGTAACTATGGCATGCTTTAGCGGTTAAACATCAGTATGCTATTGTGATTTGGGGCATTTTGCCATATTATTGTTAACGCTATGCTCAGTTTACCTCTGTGCCTAAAATGAGCTCTGCTGTCTGTGCCCGTGGCTTCTGTTAGTGGGGTTCATAAAAGAGGCAATATTGAAAAGTGATGACGCTTGTTAGACATATTTACTTTTTGAGTCTGCTTCCAGTCTTCTTGTTTAAACAGTAGTTTGGAATAATTTCATTTCACTGTACTGAACTCAGAGGTAAGACCTATTACTACTGCTGTCAGGCGTTAACGTGTAACATTATCACGTGTCCTTGTTTGTCAAACTAAATGAATTATCCCCGCTGTTTTTAGGTTCCAACTAACCGACATGTTTTTTATAATTTTTCCTTCAAATAAACACATTTTACTGAGACGGCAGACAGACGATACAGAGAGACTGAAGTGACACTAGTTTCACTGTTACAGCCTGTGGCCGCGACAGTTAATGGGTTTCACCTGGCTCATTAAACAACAGAGAGGAATAAAAGCCTATTGGAGCTGAGCATGGCGGTGCTGCTCAGAGAGCCTGATGAAAGCTTAATTTCCATATGCTATTTGCACTTCATACAGCACCTTTAAAGCCCACTGCGTGATGTGGCAGTTACACTGTAGCCATGGCTGTACTCTGAACTTCACAGAGGCCAAAATGTCTGATGAACATCACGAAAGAAGGTCTTACTTTGTGCCTCTGAGACAGTGATGTCTCCGTCAGAGACACTGATATGCTGGGTCTTGACAGGTCACATGCTTCTGACGGCTTCCTGGTTGAGACAAGTCCAGTCTAGAGTAATGCTTGTTTCATGGTACTAGAGTTGTTGCCTGTTAAAAATCAGGTTCTGGCTGCTTGGATTGGGTCAGCATGGATTGAGCTTTAGTATCACTCTGGGTTCTTCACTGCTATCTTTGTGTTAGCATGCTGTCTTTGCAGAGGTTTGCAAAGAGTCAGTGTCGTGTTAGCAGCAGTTGTTTCTGGCCTGGGAGCAGTTTGTATTTTCACATCATTTTCTGAAAGCAAATGAATGAACGTAGATAAAAATAAATGAAAGTTATGCCCATTTCTCCACTCCTGAAAAGTTGTAGCCTCTCTACCACTTCTCTCCTCCCCCAACAGGAAATGAAATCAGCTGATTGCTGTGCAAGTGTGCAGGAAAAAAAAGGATTTTGATTTTTTTTTTCTTTATCCGACCATCAGGAAGATAATTGAAGAGCTTATGTAATGCAAGTAAGAACAAAACTGTTTGCTGAGTAACTGTTCGTACTGAATTTAGTACAATAATGCATAAAATTACTGTGTTACTCCATGTGATTATAGTAACACGTTACTTTGGAATGCAATACACCCAAAACTGCTGAGGTCTCACACGCTTTGAGGAGAGAGGGCGAGAGAGAGCCCATTCAACATGCAAAATATTAAACATATAATATGTAAACTTTGTGCACTTTTAGCATGATAGCTTTGACTAAAAATAACAGGGCTTAGCGTAATGTTTACTAGAGTTGCTGTACAGTTAACTCATCTAATTATAAGTTAATTAATAGTATGTTAGCTGATGGTATTTGCAAATACTTCACAAGATGAAATGATGTAACCTGTATATAGTCAATGTGCAAAAGGACAACCACTTTATTATACTCTCATCTGCTGTATTTTATGTATTTTTATTTTGAGACTTGATCCCATGAACCCTTGACTTAAGATAATCTAAACAAATATAACCTCAAAGTTGGGATGCTGTGTAAAATACAAATAAAAACAGAATGCGATGATTTGCAAATCTCATAAATCCATCTTTTATTCACAAAAAAACATGGAAAACATAGCAAATATTTGAAGTGAGACATTTGACTATTTCATGAAGGATACTGACTCATTCCATGGTAGCAACTGGTCTCCAAAAAGTTGGGACAGGGGCATCAAAAGTTCCATCCCATCGTAAGTGGTACTAAAAGCAAACCGAGCAACATTTTTCAGCTGATTAGGTTCAATCACAACAGGTCAGTAACATGACAAAGAGCATCTTAGAAGGTTTGGTTGGAAGGTTTCTCAGAAGCAAAGATGGGCAGAGGTTCACCGATCAACAAATTGCGGAACAAGTTCAGAATAATGTTCCTCAACCTGAAATTGTGACGACTTTTATTCATCATCAGAGTACATAATATCATCAAAAGATTCCAAAAATCTGGAGAAATCTCTGTGCACAGGATGGATGCCTGCGATCTTTGGACACTCACTGCATTAAAAACAGGCAGGATTCTGTCATGGACATCACTGCGTGATGTTTGCTGTGCCATCCACAAATACAGGTTAAAAATCTACCATGAAAAGAATAAGTGAACATGCTGTCTTCTTTCAGCAAAAGCCCATTTAAACTGAGGTAAATTGGAAAACTGCTCTGTGGTCAGAGGAATTAGAATTTGAAATTCTTTTTGGAAAACATGGACACCACATCCTCTGGACTAAAGAGAAAAGGAACCATCTTTCTTTTTATCAGCTCTCAGTTCAAAAGCCTTCATCTCTAATGGTATGGGGGTGCATTAGTGTCTATGGAACTGGCAGCTTGCACATCTGCAAAGGCCCCATCAATGCTGAAAAATATATACAGCTTTTAGAGCAGCATATGCTCACATCCAGATGATGTCTTTTTCAGGGAAGACCTTGCATGTCTCATCAAGACAGTGCCAAATAAACTGCATGAACTGGCCTGCTTGCAGACCTTTTACACCAATTAATAATATTTTGCACATCTTGAAATGAAAAACACAACAAAGAAGACCCAGGACCGTTCAGCAGCTGAAATCCTGTATCAGGTAAGAATGTGACAACATTCCTCTCCCAAAAATCCAGCAGCTGCTCTCCTCAGTTCCCACACATTTACGGACTGCTGTTAAAAGAAGAGGGGATGCTACACAGTGGTAAACACGGACGTGTCCCATCCCTCGTTTTCTACTTCTTAATTAGTTTGAATACTGCTGATTGGCAGTCTCAATTAATCTAAAAAGGTCAAACATTATTGCCTGATAATAAATGGCTTCACCGAACCATCAACCATGAGTGAAAGAAACATTTTTGTGCTATCATTCATGTTGTCTGAAAATGGCCAAATTAAGTCACAAATTCTGCCAGCGTGAAACTGTCTCTCGAGGCCCAAAGCATTGCTGCATGCTGTAAAGACACGCTGTAAATTTGAGCATTTTAACACGGGCATCTATAGAGACTTATTTGCTTTTGGAGCTAGCATTAAGTAGTCTCTAGAGGAGCTGCACAACTTTCATTTTGGAACTATTTTTTAACCCAGACGAGAACAGACGGTCAGCAGATGGTTATTCAACACTGAAACCCACCAAATATTTCTACAGTGAATTAATGTTGGCCAGTGGTCTCATCTCGATGTCTGTGATGGTTAAAAAAATAGATTCAAAATGAATGTGCCAACATTGAGAAGAGAGTTTACTGTTTAGTCAGTGTACTTCTCAAATGCGCTTGTTGTTGTTGTGGGTGGTGCGGTGGTTCGTGCTGTTGCCTCGCAGCAAGCAGGTCCCAGGTTGAAATCCGCCTTGCCTGGGGTCTTCTTGTGTGGGTTTTCTCTGCGCACTCTGATTTCCTCCCAAAGACAGGTTAGGTTAATTAGTGATTCTAAATTGCTCATAAGTGAACAGCTGTCTGGCTCTCTGTGTTAGCCCTACAACAGGCTGCTGACCTGTCCAGGGTGGGACAGCTGGGATAGGCTCCAGCCCCCCCACGACCCTAAAAAGAAGAAGATTGTTGGAGATTTCATTGCAATAATCTGATTGATAGTTCTCACTTTGTAAGACACAGTCTGACTGGACTTCTACATGGAAACATCAGCATGTGTCTGTGTAAAGTTCAGTTTTTGCTGTCCACAGTAACCTGCTTTGGGCCAGGGGATAGCACGCTTACAACCGTAATGCTGCTTTCTTGGGTGTATTTGTTCCTTTTGTAGTTTAATCCATGCAACTTTAAGAAGGTTATGCATTTTATGTTGTTTCTGACACGGTGGTTTAGAAGAGTTACTTGACTGTTTGCCTGTGTCATAGCTGACAGATGTGCTTCCACTCCTGTCAGTTTTATCGTGTTGGGGGTGTGACTTTTGAACACTGGCTATGGCAACTCCCACCTGTGAAGCAGATTTGGTGAAACAGCAAAAACTGTTATTCAGGTTATACATGTGCTTTAGAGAGGAAGGTTTTTAAATCATCCCAGTGTTATCTCAGCCATGGATCAGCCAGCTCTGAATAACTTTTTTTCTGTATTCACAGAAGACATCATCAGGCTGCATCACAAACCTATGAGGTAGATTGAACTGATCTCAGGTGCCAGAACAGTGAAAGTTACAGCTGAGAATCATGGGAAGTCCTGTAAGTAAGTATGTGAGTGGCGCACAGGAAGAAGTTAAATAAAAATGACTTTAAATCACTTGTATTTGTCATCTTACCGGCAGCTATTACCAAAACCTCCTCCTCAAGGAGCTGTGGGGGTGGGGGGGTCCTTGCAGACCTTGAGGTAGAATTAGCTATGAGGCATGAAGGATGGCTCATGAGCAAGGCAGGCTGAGTCAGTTGAATTTTAAAGTGCCATTGACGGAATCGCTGTTTCAAAAAGAGTGAATCACGCTGAATTCAGAAGTATTGCAAGTTAGTCAATATTATTTAGTGGCAGTCTTGGTGGCACGGCAGACCACCAGCACGTCATTTAAAGCGTGAACTCATATTTCAGAGGGGATATGAATGCGCAGGTGTGAGTCACGTGATGATCCGCGCGCGCGCGCACGCACGCACGCACGCACACACACACACACACACACACACACACA